>JAYMTP010000910.1:0-27953 GCA_036897365.1 Geranium brycei | reverse complement strand
CGTTTCATTTGGATATCCCAAATGAAAATTTGGAAGTTAGGGTATTAAATTTGAAACGTGACATAGTTGGGTGTAGCCAACTGTCATTACCCCTAGATTTTATAAGAGAACGATACTATAGTTTTTTTTAATTAAGAAAAATAAATAAATCTATAACAATAAACTATATATAATGTATCATGCATTATAATGTTAAATTATTCTTATTCTTCGTCGTAATTCAATTGTTTTCTTAACGTCATCCAATTATTTTTTATAAACTCATCCAGTTGTTTCTAAAACTTTAATTTACTAAAAAATCATTTTATTATTTACTTGCATATTTTTGTTTATCACCTCCTCTCCTTGAGGAGAGGCATTAGATCCATGGAACATAGCATAGTCAGAATCCCCGCCTTCATATGAAGACGAATTTACATCCTCGTCTGGCTCAAATTCAGAGTCTGCGTCCCCACATATATCGGTAATTGATGGGCTCTGGCACCAGAGGTTCCGTACGCTCGAGCAGATTCCTCTAAATGTCATGCACCTCTACGTCCCTCATAGGGTCAACCTAGACCGACTCGAACCAGGCCATCTTCCGGATGAGGACAAAGAAGTAAACCCTCTCCAACATCCTCCTCCTGCTGTTATCATATCCCCTGAACCCGATCATCTGTTGGAATGTTGGAATATTCGTTTCATATGAACATTGGATTGTGTCATGGCCATAAGTGAAAAAATATTTAGTCTAGTCTGGCTTTGATTTTGTATCGATAATTGTATGAAAATAACTCTGATTAGGTCAAATTGAACTGGGTCTAATTTTAATTATATTATGGTACTGGGCCTTGTTATTGGCCTTTTGAGGGGGCCTGCCCAACAAGCCAGTTTAGCACGCCAGCCCGTCCTCCAAGCTAAGCTTGTCTAGATCTGAACAGATTGTCTAGTTTAATGTGTTGATGTTGTAGTGGATTCCCATAGGTAAATCGCACTGGCATTATGTCAGTATGCAAGGATTGCCTTGTGGATCGGACATTGAAGTTTCAGAAGTAAGTTGCGGACCCAACAGGATTCGGAGACAACATTAGCAACCTTTCGATATTCAGCTTCTGCACTTGACAAGACCATGAAATCAAGTTGTCACCGAGGAAAAGACAATATCCAGAGGTGGAGTGACTTGTATACAGACAATATCCAGAGAGAGTCGAACATATATTTATACACATGGAATCCAAAAGTAACTGTTTCGCGAATGTTGTGTAATATACACTTGTGAGAGCATCGATGTGTTCGACTTTCGAATCATGCATACGTAAGCATACATGTTGAACCGCGTATAAGGTATCAGGTTTGATAAATGTAAGGTATTATAAAGCACAAATTAGACACGACAATGGTTAGTCTGGTGCTCATAAGGCTTGTCGATAGAGACACTTAGCTCCCCCTTTGATGTCAATAGAAGTGGGGCACAATCATTGTTCTAATTTGATCTCTTATTAATCTCTGTTTAATTCTTGAATCTGATTTATTATCCTATTAGTCTCAAATTAGTCCTTAAAAGGTCATTTCCGCTCGACTAACGCATATCATTTTTAGAACATTCGGCACAACTTGCATCATGTAGTTCCTGCTCTATGAAGTATTTTCTTAGCGTATTTTGTCTGAGATTATGGTTCGGATTACATCAATACCCAAAAATAATAGTCCCAAAAAACAGTCGGTCGAGTACACCGAATCCCCATCAAGTTTTGTAAATTTTTATCATCTCTGTTAGAAAATATAATATTCCAATTGATTTATTTCTTATAATAAGCCTATCCATTCATCAAACCTACAAATCAAATAAATAATCTGGGCCTCACATGGGCCGAACTAGCGCCTGTGATGGGCTTCACAGGCTTTTCTTGATGGGCCCATGTAATACTACAATTACAAAATTGCCATTTCCTGCGACCGTTTTTTTGGCGACAAAACTACCATAAAGGACCTAACAATAAACACAATTTTCAGTTTCGTCCAATTACAAGAAACAATTTGTTTCTCTCTCTATAATTAACCTCTTCCATTTTTCTCGCGCGAGCCAAAAATGGTGGGTTCGATTCCATCTTCTCCGCAATGTCTCGGAGCGATACAGAGGAAAAATCAGAGACCCATTTTCGCAGAGCTCCTCCACGGGAAGTTTCTGGATTTTGGGGCTTGGTTTTGGTTTCTGATCGATCCCACAAAAAAAAATTCTTTCTGGGTTTGCCAAAACCTCGCGCCTCTCAAAAGGGTTTTCTCGGAACCACACGCCGGATCTGGGTTTTTTTTTCAGAATCCACATTGTTTGTGAAGAGTTTTTGTGGTTTTGTGTAATGTTCGGATCATTTTGTGCGGTTTTGATTTGAAATCGGAGGATGACGAGCTGCTTTTTTTGTTTTTATAAACTGGGAAGGTCTGAGGGGACAGGGAATGTGACTCCAGTTCATGGTGAGCAGATCAGACCCAATTCTTGTTGTTAGTGTTTGTTTGATTGGGGATAGATTGATTGAAACTGTTGTTTTTATGGGATTTTGAGATTGTGATTTGGGTCAATGCATATGAAAAATCTTGAGATTAATTTATGCACACAAGGTGTTTGTTGATATGCCTGTGTGAACTGTGATGGCTGGTCTGAGAAATTGTTGTTCTTAATATTTGTTTGATTGAGAAAAAATTGATAGGAACTGTTGCTTTATGGGATTTAGAGATTATGTTTTGGGTCAATGCATGTGAAAAATCTTGAAATTAATGTATGCGCGCAAGGTGTTTGATGATACGCATCTGAGAAATGTGATGGCTAGTCAGGAAAATTGTTTTTTCTTGGGGGGTTATTAAGATTGAGCAATGTTGAATGTGTTTGTATAGAAAATCCAGGAACAAAGAACCCACCTGAATCCGTGAAGGCCACGAGCCATGCTGCAAACATTCCAGCTCAAATCTTCACTTTCCGCGAACTGGCCAAAGCAACGAGAAATTTCAGAAAAGACTGCATGATTGGTGAAGGCGGGTTCGGAAGGGTTTACAAGGCGAAACTTCAGAAAACTGGACAGGTAGTTGATTTTTGTTGGTCGTGTATATATTACTAGTGTGTTCATCGATGATGGTTGGCTCTTATACATAGATTTGAATTATTAGTGTTCAATTGATTGATGGTGGTTGACTATTATATAGTGATCTGAATCATGGGTTTGGGATGATTCTACACTTCAGGAAGTAGCGGTGAAGCAACTCGATAAGAATGGATTGCAAGGACAAAAAGAGTTCCTTGTCGAGGTCCATATGCTCAGCCTCTTGCACGATCAGCATCTCGTGAATCTCATAGGTTATTGCGCCGATGGAGAGCAAAGACTACTGGTCTACGAGTACATGCCAATGGGTTCTCTTGAAGACCATCTTCTAGGTAAAGATTGTTTCTCGGTATTTTCTCTTACGATTCACATGAAACGATGGTATGATATGGGATTTTCTGTAGTTCAATGAGAATGAAACCTTTTGACACCGTTTTCTCCTAAAATGAGAACTTGTTAAATTTCATTCTCAAAACATAAAAATGTGTTCATGTTAATTTAAGGGTAAATTGCAAAAAAAAGGATGTGTAGTATTTTAATTTTACAAAAAAAAAGTGATGGTCAACTTACCATAATTTTTTTTGCAAAATGTGTATATTTGTCCAAAAAATAACGATAATGTATATGTCCTTGAAATTAAAACAACTTTTTTCTTCAACTCGAGCTTGCCTGTTTTTCTCTCGACTCCGAACTCGGCTAGATCTGAAGTCTCATGGACGGACATCGATGGAGTGCGAGAGAAGAAGAAAATGGACGACCTCGAGTTGAAAAAACTTTTTATTTTATATGTATTCCAATGGTATTTTCGACATTTTGGACAAATGTGCATAATTTACAAATTTGTTTTTGATAATTGACAGTGCACAACCATTTTTTTTACAAAGTTGGGGTAATACACAACCACATTTTGCAATTCAATTGATCATGCCCTTTTAACTTTCAAATTGCTTCAAGAAATGCGAGGGAATTGACTGAATTTTACTATTGTGCTGTTTTCAGACTGTAAACCAGGCAAGGAGCCGCTAGATTGGCATGTAAGAATGAAAATAGCATTAGGGGCTGCGAAAGGCTTACAGTATTTGCACGACATGGCGAATCCACCAGTCATCTACCGCGACTTGAAATCCTCCAATATCTTGCTGGACAGAGACTTCAACGCGAAGCTCTCTGATTTTGGGCTCGCCAAGCACGGACCTATGGGCGACAAAACACATGTATCTACAAGGATAATGGGAACGTATGGTTATTGTGCACCAGAGTACCAGAGAACGGGTCAGTTAACGGTGATGTCGGATGTGTACAGTTTTGGAGTCGTTTTGCTGGAAATGATCACTGGTCGCAGAGCCATTGACACCACAAAGAGAGCAAAGAACCAAACTCTTGTTGCTTGGGTAAGCTTTCACTCTCTTTGTTTCTTGTATATTCGTATTGTTATTTTTTTCCTGATACATGGGAAAACCATGTGGTAATACTAGGAAAAAGATAAGATTTAGAATGACGCGATCCGAACAATTTCGTTTAAATGGCATCAAAATGAATAAAATATGTGGAAGAAATCGTGTAAGTTGCTTTAGGCTTGTGCAGTATAGAGAGGATAGTGAACTTATGAGGAAATGTTGGAAAATTCAGATGAATAAACAAGTTACTAACTCCTTATATGATTTAGTTATCACCACATGAATATTTTAGCAAATTAGAGGACATGAGGACACAGTAGTGGAAAAGTCGGGCAAAACTTCACTAATCCTTAATTGTTGTGAACATTTGAACATGGCACTTGTTTTGGACATGAGAGATTGATGATAAGAAAAGGTACAAAACTGCATGACTGTAGTAGAATGTCTCAAGGAATCTATGAAATGATTCATGTAGTCATGTTTTGAGCAATGAGAGTTACTGTGATTCCCAACTCTGTTTGAGAAATACTAGGTTGTCCTGGTGTGATCCATGAGAGTTTGACTTTGATCCCCAACTCTGTTTGAGAAATTCTAGGTTGTCGTGTTTTAAGCAATGAGAGTTTGACTTTGATCCCTAACTCTGTTTGAGAAATTCTAGGTTGTCGTGTTTTGAGCAATGAGAGTTTGACCTTGATCCCCAACTCTGTTTGAAAAATACTAGGTTACCGTTGTGTGAGCCATGAGAGTTTGACCTTGATCCCCAACTCTGTTTGACAAATTCTAGGTTGTCGTATTTTGAGCCATGAGAGTTTGACCTTGATTCCCAAAATGCATACTGTTTTCCTCTGTGTCCATGTTTTTCCAGGCGGGACCCATATTTAAGGAGCCGAGCAGGTACCCAGAACTGGCCGATCCACTTCTTGAAGGTAACTTCCCGAGCAAGGCTCTGGGTCAGGTTGTTTCTGTCGCATACGCGTGCCTAAACGAGGATGCATCATCTCGCCCAACGATGAGCAAAGTTGTCAATGCTCTCAGTCGCCTTGACGGCCCTGGAGATGATCATCTGGGCACGTGAAGGCTGGGAATCCGAGCAAGCTGAGTGTGAAGAATGAAAGTTAAAACTGTGATTCTTTGGTCTGTTCTTCAGCATATCATCTGTAAATTCAGATTGGATTGATATGTGTGTGAATGTGTAAACTTTCATGTAAAGAAACAAGGAGAATCAAATGGAATGTTATATTTTGATTTTCTGTATGTAGTTGTCTTCATATTTCAGTCTTAGGAAGAGTTACTACTTATGAATGCAGTGTTTCTATCAGGGTTGATAATTGGGCGGGTTTTGTGATACCGTTCTCGTCTGATAGGATCGAGGATATTGAGTTATTATCGAATTTAAAACATTTTTCTTCTTTATAGGAATGATGGTAAGGCGGGTTTATGTCGAATTTCAGATAACTTTTGTGATTTCCTCCCAGTCTAATTAGATTGGAGATATCAAATTATATTAAATTTAGATAGGTTCGAAGATATTGGGTCTCTATTAAATTTAAAATATTTTTCTTATACATAGAAATGACAATAAGATGGGTTTATGCCGGGTTCGGGTAGATTTCTCGATCCCCTTCTCATCTGATCAGATCGGAGATACCAAATTCCTGTAAATTTAGAGTATTTTGTTATAAAATAATATTTCAATATTTTTATATAAAGATTGAGTTTTTATTTTATTTCAAAATAAACTTTTGAATTGACCCATTTAAAATTGTTCAAATTATAAAACCTAGATACTAAATAGAAAATGTTATTAGAATTAATAAAATTCATGAACCACATTATAATTAATTGTATATTATAAGAAAATCTAAATCTAAACAAAGTGGACAATTTATAAAATAGCACATTTTATTGTATAAAAATATTTCTTAAATATGTTTTTTAGATAAAGACCGAACTGATATTAATAAGTCAAGTCATTCATAAGTACACGAGCAATAGCTGCCGGAAACACTTTCGACTCATATTCCCGATCAGAGCTTGAGCGAGAAACAATAGCCGTACAATGTATTGTCATATTACCTGATCGCTTAATAAAACTAACTGAATAATTACAAGAATAAAATAATAGCACTTCACAACTTTAGGAAAATAACGAGCTTTAAAAACTCTAACCACAAGCGAGTCAGGTTGATTCAAAAACCTCCGCCCTAACTTACCGAGTAAGGCTAAGTTAAACTCCCGAACTCGTAAAAACCTCAAACCTAGTTCAATTTGATGCATTTAAACAATCTATTATTATATCAGGATAAAATAAAATTTATGAATTACTTGTATGTATATAAGTATAGTATACGGTAAAAACTCTAAATCTAAATAAAATGGACACTTTAAAACTGAAAAATAAACATTTTATTTGTATAAAAAAGTATAGTCGTTTAAAATATATATTTTTATTTTAGTTAATTTCGGTGCATTTAAACGTGGCATTATTATTGAGCTATCTACAGACACATATTTATGTTGGTCCCAAATTTGGTAGGTAAGAACCAATCATTTTCAGACAAATATATATATATATATATTAAAAAGGAAAAAATAGATAAATATTATGATCCGCAATTCATGAACATGAGATCATAAATTCACCGCCGAATCTAATTCGCTCTCCTCCAGAATTTGCTGAATCCGAAGAAATCGGAATCTTATCGGATTTTCCGTCCAGGTACAAATTCGTTTTCTTCATGATTTGTTGGCGCCTATTTTGATCCTCAATTGTGTTCAATTTCATGGAGTGGGTGTAGTTTTTTGGTTTTGATTCTTCTTAATCAGTGATTTTTTTTCTAGATTTCTCGTTTTTTGTATGGATTTCTGGGTTTTGGGGACGATTTTCGTTTCTGGGTGATCGTTCAATTTGGGAGATTTAGTGTTTCTGTTATGGTCAATTTATGTTCCTGATTAGGGTTTTTGATTTCGTTGTTCTCAGATTTGTTCTGGTTTTTGTTGGTTTTAGTTAGAAATTGGTTTGGATTGTAGCATGAGTATAGGCATTTTTGAAGAGAATTGAGTGTGTGGGTGTTGTGGAGCTGGAGATTTTGTTGGTTGTTGTGCTTTTGTTTTGAGGATTGGGGTTTGCAGCTTCACTGTTCTCAGATTTGCTCTGGTTTTTGCTGATTTTAGGTAGAATTTGGTCTGGATCGTTGCAGAGTATTGTACATTTTGAAGAGAATTGAGTGTGTGGGTGTTATGGAGCTGGAGATTTTGTAGGTCGTTGAGCTTCTTCTTTGGAAGATTTGGGGAATTTGGATTCTGGGTTGTGTGTTGGAGGATATGAACAGCAAGGTTTGGAGATGGGTTTTGGGTGTGACGTATATAGTTGCAGTAGCAATAATCTGGATAGCTGCCAGTTTCGTGGTTCAGTCCGTTGTTGATGCTGGAGTTTCGCCGTTTCTTATAACGTATATTTGCAATTCTTTGTTTGTGATTTACATACCGTTGGTTGAGATCGGGAGATATTTGGAGGACAAGTATGGGAGTTCATGGTTTTGGAGATTCAAGAAGAGTGACTCTTCGCAAGAATTGGTAGGTTCGGAGCATGTTGTTCTTCTCGGAGAGAGCGATTCGGACCCAAAACCTGCGTTTGTTGAGGAAGAGGGAGAAATTAGTCATCACGGGAAGGGTATTGAATCGGAGCCACAATCTACAGCGAACGAACTCGAAGGGGCTTTGCCCGAGAAAGGCGATGTAGATGCGAAAGGGCGGTGGACTCGGACTAGGATGGCGAAAGTCAGCTTGCTGATATGCCCATTTTGGTTCTTGGCGCAGCTTACTTTCAACATCTCGTTAAAGTACACATCAGTCACTGTAAGCTACCTTAAACTCTGCTAACTCTCTAGCCGTTGTGTATTTTGTCGAGTGGTTTATAAATCAGCCTAGGCGGGGATTTTAAAACACCAGCCCGATTTCATACAACGGGCATTTTATTTAATTTTTAAAATTAAAGAAATATCTACAAAAAATATTATGTTGAGGAAGAAGAGTCGGAATAGGTATTTTTTATGATATCAATTTTATTTATCGGTACATTTTTTATATTTTAAGGACGTGAATATAACAAATATTAAAATATTAATGCTTTTATATTTTAAACATTTTTTATATAGTATAGTTCATATTTTTAATGTATGCGTGTAAATATAATAACGTATTTAATTAAATTAAGGAAATAAAAATCTGATTTATCCGCTATTAGCCCTCAATAAATCCACACATGCACTGTCCACTCGACTAGGGTATGTCGTGTTTTAGAACACCTGTTTTGTCTTTTATGTCTAATCAAGTCTGTTTTCCTTCTTGTATACAGTCTAATACCATCCTAAGCAGTGTATCGAGCCTTTTCACTTTTCTGGTATCTTTAGCATTCTTGGGCGAGAATTTTACTTGGGTGAAGCTTATCAGCGTTCTTCTTTGCATGGCCGGGACGATAATCGTCAGCTTGGCCGACACAGAAACTGAAACTAGTTTAAGTGCAGTTGCTTCAAACCCTCTTCTTGGGGATGCTCTTGCACTTGTCTCTGCAGCGCTGTATGCGGTGTACATTACCCTTATTCGCAAGAAATTACCTGACGACGATGGGAAAAGTGGTCGTGCCAGTATGGCCCAGTTCCTCGGATTTCTCGGGCTTTTCAACCTCCTCATTTTCTTCCCCGTGGCCCTCGTACTGAATTTCACAAAGTTGGAGCCTTTCAGTACCCTTACCTGGGGAGAGACGGGTCTGATTGTTGGTAAAGGTTGGTATTCAAGTTTGAAGATCGGTTTCTTTATATTGATGTATGATATTTATTAATTTTTTAGTGTTTTCTTATTTATGTGTTTAAGTGCTTGATAATATAAGCTATTTAGCTAGCAGCTCCTTCTTTTTCCTATTCCTTACTAAGTATAGTTTAGCTAGCAGCTGCTCCTTTGGGATGATATAAGTATAGTTTTATTTAAGAGACTTGGCAATTTGAGTTTACGGTTGGAAGATGCATCTACAACATATATAAATCTTAATAGGACACTCAAAAGGGAATGGAAGATTCATTTTAGCATAATATCACCTCTAAGCAATGTCTGTAGCGGTGTAAAAACTTCTCAACTAGTCCCCAAATAATCCCTCAATAGTCTGATTAATCCCCAATCTGCCCGAATAGCACCTAACATTTTTTAGAACATTAGTATGTAGTCAAGGGCATTTTTGTCTTTCACTTTCAAATTTAACCTTTTCCATCGAAAAATGTTAACAGTGCCCAAAAAAAAGTTGAGTGTATCTGAATGACCCAAATCTTAGTTAGGTGTAGCTAAGTGGAAAATGTGTATAGTTGAGTGTATTTATCTGTACTTTTCCCTGATATATAAACTCAGGAAAAAATCTCGCATGGTCTTCAAAAGATCAGATAGGAGAAATCGATCAATGCTCAGTACTCTTGCACAATGATCAGATATGAAACCTTGATCATTTCACATTCCTTTGATTCTCCTATGTGAAGAGTTCATTAGATAGCCCGAGGCATGAACGTCGCTTCCTTTTTTCTATACAGGTTTGATAGATAACGTGCTGAGCGATTACTTGTGGGCAAAGGCTGTTCTTCTGACGACCACCACAGTGGCAACGGCCGGTCTTACGATTCAAGTCCCATTGGCAGCTATCGTCGACGCCATAACTGGCAACGCCCCTCATCTTCTTGACTACATTGGAGCTCTGGCCGTCATGCTCGGGTTTGTTGGCATTAACATTCCTTCTGGGAAAGAAAAAGAACAGAATCCTCCATTGGAAGAGGAAAATGATAGTTCTGTTCAAGACCAAACCGGGTCACTCAGGTAAGAAATTGAAGACTGTTCTATGTGATGGTTATTGCTATAGCTTATTGTGCATCATTGAGGTTCCTAGATACTGTACAAGTGTACCATATCATGTGAAATGTATTTTTTTACAGTTCTGATGTATCATTGTTGCTCAAATGATTTATTTGAAATATATAATTATGTAAGGTTTCAAGCGGATTTTATTATAGAGATGGTAACGTGACGGATTTGAGGATGAGTTTTTTTTTCGCCTTGTCCCAAACTCATGAACCCATTTTTTGTTATTAAATTTTCACATATCGAGTCAGAAATGTTGAATTTTTTATGATGGCAAAAATGCAAAAATCTTCGAATTTGACAAGAATTGTGTCCTAATTCTGTTGAATTTTTTATGATGGCAAAAATGCAAAAATCTTCGAATTTGACAAGAATTGTGTCCTAATTCGACGGAATAAGGGACATGATCAGTAAATCTGCCTGGCTCGATCTCACATTTCATGTCTTTTTTATCACTTGCATATGCGTATCTCCTCCATCAATGTTTCTCAAAATTTTCAGTTCTTATTTTTTGAATATGAATTCCCTGTCTTATTCATAATATTGCAATTGCTTATAAATAATTTCAAAAAAATTCCTGAACCCAACAAAAACCTTATGTCCCTGATTCACTAAACCTGCTTTAAATCGTAAATGGCCTTAACATGTTTTATATCATGTGCAAAGATTGAAATAAACACCCTCATATTTATTATATATTTATCAAAACCATACTTGCAAAAATAAAATAGAAGATTATGCCCAATTTCTCATTATTGCATCCCAAGATTGTGAAGAATTTGACTAATAAGAGCAACTAGTGATTAACAAATGCAACAACAATGGCTATCAACCATAAACTGAGAACAAAGAACACATATTGTCATTACAAAACATCCATATTTGGGCAGAAATCCAATCTTTTAACCAGTGTTTCAGAAAAATGCGAGGATTAGTCGTAAATTAATCGGATTGCATGATTAATTATCTACTATTAAGACAAGTTGGGGATTTCTAGAACACTGCTTTTAACTACGCGGCGCTGCAGCATTCAAGTGTCCGTACCTCTGCATGACCCTCCTGGTCGCGAGCGCGGCGGCTTCACTCGCGCGCAACGTCCCTGTCGCCATGATCGCGGCAAATTCGGACCCAATCTCCTCCTGCACCTTGCTCCTCATGCTCCCGAGAGGATCTTGGGAAACTCCATCAGGCAATGCTTGCGTAGGATTTGCAGCGGGCGGAGCTGAGCTCTCGGGAGCCTTTGGCTCTTCGGGTTTCAGGTTTTTGGCGGCCTCTGCGACCGTGAAAGGCTTGGCGGGTTGGATAGGCTGGGCTGAGGGAGGAGGCTTGAACTGAGGAGCTTGTGGGACAGCGTTTGATCTCAATGTCGTCTCGAGATTTTGAATCATGGGCACTGCAGTGAGAATATGAATGTACACAACTCAATGAGATAGCTATGAACAAAGAAGAGAACAAGCATTTAAATAAGCAAAGAGACGGTATGTTAGAAATGTAAACGAGCAAAATCAAGCCCTAATTTGCCTGGACTTGGCTTGTGAATAAAGTGTTCGACTCAAGCTCGAACAAGCTAATGCAACTAAGCTCGAGTTCTCCTCGAAAGGAAAAAAAAAGAGTCAAGATCGAGCTCGGCTTGGCTCGGTGTGTTTAATTTTTACTAAGAACATTCATTAAAAGTTAAAATTTATATTAGATAAGAAAATATAATGTTCACTAAATATTGAAAGAGGTAGCTCAAGCTTGGCTAGATCTGTTTATTTCTCCCTACATATATCCATTGAAGTTAATATATATAATGCATTGCTAAACGAGTCGACTCGAGATAGGCTCGACTCAATTCAGGTCATCTAGTTTTATTATAAATATTTATAAAAGCCTAAAAAATATATAACTCATTGATTCTGAACGAGTCGGCTCGCGAGCCTTGAAAGGTGAAGTTTGAGTTTGGTTCCTCAAATTTGGCTCTTACTTGATCATATAGAGGATCAAATATTTAACGAATCGAACTCGAGCGACTCGTTCACAACCCTACTGCTATGCATCATAGACACTACAGCAAGGAACATGCAATTCAATTGGATTAGTGAACAGAGAACGGACAGTTAAAACAGTATCAGATAGAAACTCTATGCATCATGGGCAATGCAACAAGAATATATGCAATTCAAAGATATAGTGAACAAAAAACATATATTTAAAACTGTAGATAGAGAAATGTTCAGTTAAGACTTACTTATAAGAGGACCCATTGGGCTGTTCATGACTTCGTTAGGAAGGTTCAAGATGTAGTCGGGAATTTTAGCGCCCACCAAAAACTGGGCGACCTCGTTGGTGAAAGTGTTGCAGTTGTGAGAAAGCAAACTGTATGTCTCAGCCGTGTAGCGGGGGCTGATGTCATCCAGATAGGATTCGAATACGTCTTTGGGTATATGTGTAACACCCAGATCTATAACGCGGAGAGGGGCTCCGTATTGGGTTGTCCCAGCAGGCGAGTTTTGTATGCCACCTCCAAAATAATATTCGTTGCCATAAACAACGATGCCCGTGTGCCTGAGACATAAAGCAAAACATAGATTTATAAAATAAACTACAATGCATCAGCTACAAGAAAGTTATTGCTAAATCACTATTATGCTTGCAGTTTTTTTTACATCCGTTAATCTGAGGAATAAGTGAATAGCATTCTATTGATCAAACACATCAAAATCTTGAAGGATAGATGATAATAAGGTGGATGGTACAACAACTCTATAAATTTGGATCACTAATTCGGTTCAAGTTCCTAATCCAAAGCCTTGCAGAATTCCACTCAATGCAATTGACCTTCATATTATGACTTATGAGTAGGGAAAAACTATGAACCCTATCTCCTCCGAATTGAGAACCCAAAGCAACACAAAGAGCATAGTAATCCTCAAACCTACTTTGCTAAGAAGACCCCTTTAAAACTGTACCACCTAGAGAAGGTTAATTATCTTCACTTTAACGGAAAATAATACCTAGCGCTTTAAAATTTCATTATTTGGAGGTTAATATGCATGAAAACCAATTGCATCGTCGTCCTCGTTAGTTATATATCAACTATCACCCTTTAGTGGGTTAGCACATGGCAGCTTCACTCATCTTTATTTTTAACTGAAGAAAATGAGACAGAGGGTACTATAGTTTGACATACTTCTCTACACGTCTCTCAAATGATATAAGACACAGAGTGAGAGCTAAAATTGAACAGTTTGTTAAAGGGTTGATTTATTCTTCAAATATAAACCACCTACCATATTCCCTCTATGGCTTTCCCCAAGAATGTCATGGACATCTGCCGAGCCAGGCCTTGGCTGAGGTCATACACATTCAAGGTAACTCTGTGACCCTCCTGCAATCATTTGTATTTGTTAATGCATCGCCAACAAAACATCAATCAACACCAGAAGATATGTCATATAGAACAATACCTCAGCCATCTCCCACTACCTAATTCGTAAAAAAAAGCTCTCGAATTCAGTCAAAAGAGCAATAGCCTCACGGAAATGATCAATATGACCTGTGCAAATCGTTATTACACAACTCAGCTTACACCAAAAGATAAATGCATAGCAACACTAATCCACTAAAAAATATTTGCTAGAAATGGCAATAAATAAATAAGAAATCCCACAAACTAATCAACATTTGGTATTATTAGCAAAGAGGATGAGCTGGGATTGAGCAGTGACTTCTGATTGATCAGAAACTATGATTTTCCTTAAACATTGCAATATGCAGATCAGTGATTCTCAATCTAGCACATATCAACTGGATCAATCATGTCAATGGGTCCTCCAAATTGATCAACAAAGGTACATAAACAGAGCATATGTCTAAATCTTTCCAAATATCCTACAAACAATGTTGTAAAAAACGCTAGGCGGTAGTCGGGCAGAGAGGGTCTTCGAACTAAGCGGGGATTAGTCGAGAATTAATCAGAAAATAAATCGGATTGATCAGAATTAATCAGGAATTATAGAGGATTAATCAGACAAGTTGGGGTTTCTACAACATTACACAACTTAGCTCACATCAGAAGACAAATGCATAACAACATTAATCTATGCAAATAAGAAATCCCATAAACTACCAAACATTTGACATGATCAACAAAGAGGATGAGCCGGGATTGAACAGCAACTTCTGATTCATCATAAATTATCTTTTTTTTCTTAAACATTGCAATATCTAGATAAGTGATTCTCATCCTAACACTGAACCACTGGATCTAATCAATCATGTCAATGGCTCCTCCAAATTGATCAACAAAGGTACATAAACAGAACATATATCTAAAATTTCCAAATATCCTACAAAGGTACTATAATCTGAATATATGATACAGATCAAATTCAAAATCCTCAATTTTCAATTTCAAACTCCATATCAATCATTTTCTCGGAAATCAAACAACCACTCTCCAATCCCTAATTTCTCTCTGAAAACACAAAGAATCGACCAGATACAGAATCACGACTACGAACTCAAAAACTAATTCAAATCCATGAAAATACAATAATACGCAAAATCAACAGCAAAAACCAGAAAATAGATCTCGAAATCGAAACGGTACCAGAGAATCGGAGCTACGATGCGAAGAATCGTCTTCGAGAGATCCAAAAACCGAGCTCGGCGTTGAGCACCGCCTTTTATAGTATGGGCGAGATTCGGGACGACCCGAGACCCTTGGAAGCGGCGCGAATTAGGACTCGAACTCTTCTACGGCCTTCTAGAACTCACCGACCACTAGTTTGTCGACACGTGTGATGTACATTTTCGGTCAACCTTCCTTTTTGCGGGAACTGACCCGCGTTTTTTTAGCGGTAGTTGGGGATGTTCTCGGTTTGGTTTTGAGTCGGTTTGATTTTGAATTAAATCGATAAAATTTGGTTTGGTTCAATTTAATTGTTTATAATTGAAATTTATGAAATTCTCGCATTTTATGTTGTTTTAACTTATTATTTGACTATTGGTTTTTGGTTGAATTTTCTTTGAACTGGATTTCATAAAATTATCATGTCGTTGACTGACCTTAATTAATTATTTGATTTATTTTTTGTTAGACCAATATTTTTAGGCCTGGATTATAAAGATCATGACTTAAGATGAGCTATGTGTTCAATAAGTCACTTTTCGGTTTAGTTTGAATTTTTATCGGTTCCTAATTTACAAAATGAAACCAAACCAATGAAGTTTATGTTCGATTATTTTCGGGCAGGTTCAATTATTTTCAGATAGCCTTGTTGGTGGTGGTCATTTTAGATCGATAACCGAGAATCGAATCAATATTGAACCAAAATTAGAATCAACAATCGTGATTAATAGTTCAATTTTGGTTATAAATTTAAGAGAATAATTTAATTTTGGTTTAGCTATGGTTCTCAAAACTAAGAATCATATGTTAACTGATAAAAACCAGACCGAATTGAGTTAACACTCGAACTGAAGAATGAAGGGTAGAATTATATTATTTATCTTTTAATTACAAACTTTGCATTTCAATTGGGTTGTAATAAGTAAATCTAAGTGTTAAATTTTTCTTAGTACTTTTATAATTTAGAATTTGTCTATAAATTTAGATCCAAATCGTCCAAATAAATATTAAAAATCATGATAGAATCAGGGAACCGAACAAGAATATTAGGTTAAGAACCGAACCGGTCCATCACATTTTAGATCCAAGTTTGGTTCTTATAAATTAAGAACCGAATGATTCAGTTTGAGTCGACACATGAACGGAAAAATAAAAGTTGAGGATATATTATTATCTTCTATTATTATTATAATAATAATAATTATTATTATTATTATTATTATATTTGCAAACTTTATATTTATAATAAATACATTTCAATGTTCGATATGATTACAAATTTACATTTTTTACTATAAATTGAGATCAAAATTATGTAAAGTAATTATTAAAAATCAACCCCAATATAATATAATTAAAGAACCCAACAGGAGAACCAGGTTAAGAACTGAATCGGTTCATGACATTATAATTTCGAGTCTGATTCTCATAAATAAATTAAGAATTAAAGGATTCAGTCCGGTTCTGAAACCGTATCCACCCCTAGTTTTGAGCCAAGAATAACGAAAATAGTGAATATCTGTCCGTTTGGATGGTGGGATTTAATTTTGAATTTTGGTTAATAACAGCTCGATCGTTATGAATAACCAATAAAGGCCATTTTTCGTATGAGATTTTTATTTTCTTCTAAATAATACATTTCAAGTTCTTATTCGCTTCAGTTACATTCAAAAACTCCCAAAATTTTCTCGAGAAACAAGCAGATTCTCTGCGAGAGCACGGTGAGAAACTGAAGGTTCTCTGAGACGATCTGTGGAATTATCGCTTCAGAAACCGAAGCCTGAACCTCATCGAGCTGCCAAATCAGCAGCAGCTACCGGGTCAATTCAATTTCAGCGATGAACAAACGAAAAAGGGACAGTCTCGAAGACGAGTCGTGGTCGTCAATTCCAGGTGATATCTTCTGTTTGGTTGCCGAGAAAATTAAACTCATAGAACATTACGTTAGCATATGTGCTGTATGTCGCCGTTGGTACGTCCTCGGTACCGAATTTTACAATCTGAATCTGAAGAAGAAATTTGATCTCAATTCCCCTATTTACATGCTCGGATCCGATCCCGATCCCTCCGGTGCCACATTTCCTATGAACCCTAACCCTAGCCCCAATCTCAGGTTCCGTAGCTTCGCCTCCGAGAGGGATTTTGTGCTCGAATCGCCGGAGGCCGCCGGGAGGAGGCGCTGGGGCTCGCCGTTCGGGTGGCTCGTGACTTTCGGACCCGATGACCTCTAATTCAGCTTGCTCAATCCCTTTACCAGAGCCACCATTGCTCTACCTTCGATGAGTACGTTTCTCGCGGGTTTCGAGTATAGCTCTCGCCGGTGCTTCCTCAAGGCCATCCTCACGGCCGATCCACTCGAATCGAGGGATGATTGCTTTGTTTTTATCGTCGTCAAGCCCGGTGTTGTCCAGGACTATAGATTGGCCTTTGCCAGACCCGGCAGAGACAATGTCTGGTCTCCGGTCCGGGGAAGCAATGACCTGAATGATGTCATTTCATTCCGAGGGAAACTGTGCAGGGTCACCGCGGACTTCAATCCCGATGCGATTGTGTATTCGATTCGGATTCAACCCTCCCCTCGGGTTTTAAAATTGGTGAATAAAAAGCTAGTCTCTGGGGATCCCAATTATGCCATCCCAGGCCCCAACCCCGAGCGAGACCTAGAGGCCGATTACATGTATCCCGGGCGGCTGTATGATGGGAGGCAGGGAACCGCATTCTATTTCACTCGAAAATACCTCTTTGACCTGAACGGGGAGCTTTGCCTGGTTTTGCGCCACATTGTGACGGGTCCGGCACAATGTACTTCAAGGTCTTCAAGATCGACCTCTCCACTGGGGAGCTCACCCGAGTGTGGCCGTTGGGCGACAGCTGCTTGTTTCTCGGCAATCACTCCACCTTCACCCCAGGGTTGCAAGAGCTACCGGGTGTTGTACACCTACGACGACCACTGTGCGTTTTACGACGTTTTGATAAGGCCAGTTCAACCCGATGTGGGGGTATGGGACATGTTGGGATGCAACAAGGTCTGTAGCAGTGCCGAGACTGTAACTAGGTATCCGCCATTTTGGATGATCCCGTCTATAGGTTTCACCAGGCTTGAAGAACTTGGCCGGCTCGGAAGATGCAGGAGCAAATCAAAGGCCGTGAGTGAAGTGGTGGAGGCGAGGTCATTGGTTCCAATAATGTTAGACTGCATGAATACGTTTGTTTCTGCTCCTGCTTGTCTTGAATTTGTCTGGTGTTCTTTGTTGTCCATATTCTGACGAAAATTGGACAGTCATCTATGAAAATGTTAGTTGTTTGGGGCGCTGGTGATTTTGCGACGGTGTATTGTGTATGGTTTAAACGGTCTTATGTCCTGAGATTGAACCTTGATATATTGCCGATAAGAAAATTAATTGAGTCTCCTCTTATTCTTCTATGACAATCGGATGGGCCCTTTCTTTCCTATATCACAAAAGGGTGTTTCAGATTTTGTGGCCCAGAACAAATAAATGAGATTAAACATTGTGTATTTTTAGTTGAGTCATTGAGCAGTATTGTCACGCAGGGATCATAAAATATCATGAATTCGACGGAACCCGTCATGTAGATTCAAGACAGAGACATGGACATGAATTACAAAATTCGTCTCGAATTCACCATCAAACTTACATAGTCAAAATATCTCGAACTCGACAAAGACCCGTTAGCCTGGAGTTTAGTTTGCATTTGATTTGAGTGCCACTCAAGAAATCCACAACTCGTGAAGTTGGTGCATTTCACAGGCTGTACGATCCAACGGCTAGTTTTTTAGCTCCTAAAATTTTCTAGCCGTTATTTTATTCCTCCAAAATGTTTTGTGACGTCACTGCCTCTTCCTTTCCCTCCACTCCACCAACCCCTCTCTGTCTCGCTAACGTCCAACCGCTCCTCCAATCCTATTGGACAGTGCTTCACACGCGCCCACGGCGCACGTGGCCTTGTCTCTTCCCGCCTAAAAAGGAAAATGGCGGGAGGACGTGAAATTTTGGTTATAGTTGATTAATTTTTGGTTGGGAGAGCCGTCATGATTGGCTGGCCAATCACGGAGCGCCACCACAAGAGGAAGAGAAATTGAGAGACCCAAAGCAAAATATCGTGCCAAGGTTAGTTGATTATTATTATTATTATTTTGAAATAATAATAATTATTATTATTAAATTCGATTAAGGGGTTTTTTTATTTATAAATTAAAATTATTATTACTAGAAATATACATAAACAGAGATTTATTCATATGAAAATTATACATTAGAGTTCAAGTCATGAACTTATATCAATTATTAAATTGATAAAATAAAATACTAAAATATGTCATTAATGATAATTAATTTTAATTGAATTCTAGTTTCTCAAGGTTTGATCTTGGGTATATATTTTGTTAAACCTAAACGCTAAATTTCATACGAGTGATTTTCGTCCTCTGTGAAAATATGTATATTTTAATATTGTTTAACGTCATTGAACAAATTAAATATGCTGGCATAAAGTAATGGTGAATATTTTAATTAAAACTAAAAATAAAACACTTTTGCTTCGGTTAATCTTTCATTACTAATTTAACTTTGGGAAAATAAAAATGATTATTTAGGATAGTCTTGGTACTTTATAAATCAAATTCACTCTTAACAAAACATCAAAACTAATATTGTAACATTTTAAATTTCAAAGACTAGAATGATAGATGTTAATAGTTTTTAGTATTTAAAAATATTGCATATGCTTATTTATTCTGATACAATAATTTAGGATCATTCATAGGGGTGTAGCATTTTCAAGAGGCTTTCCCTAAAAGTTTGAAAAAGTGAGAGTTTGAGTATAAGTTTTGTTTTGTTTTGAAAGTGATTGATGCATATAAAGCATTTTTCTTGAAACTTATTTTACAGATGGTGTAATATTAAAATGTAAATAACAGCAAATTGTGAATGTCATGTCATATTTGACAAGCCTAAAATTTTGAAATAAACACTATAAAATTTTCTCTTAAGCTACCTGTTACTAAAAATAAAGTTTTTCTTTAACTAAAATTTACAACCTTATTTTTGGTCTGGATCCATTCAATTTTCAACAATTGTGTTTTTGTTGGCGGGGGTTATGGAATAGGAGAAAATGCGTTTATTGAAATGCTGACAACCCCAACAACTCCGACTTGGCTATCATATTTCTGATGTTGGGTTGTCGACATCCCAATAAACGTAGTGGCCATGCTCGTACGAGCCTTTCTAATGATAGTCAATTCAGAGTTGTTGTCAGCTCATACGAGCATTTCTATTTCTCCTCAACATCCCCTGTAGTGGCTAGACGGTCGAGACCTGCACATGACATAATCAAGATAAATGTTTATGGATCTATAAATCCAGTAGGTATGGGTATGGTGGTCAAGGATCATATAGGTTGTATTTTGGTAGCGAGGTTAATTTTTTCTATCAAAAGTTCAGACCCAGCCACGGTCGAGGCCATAGGTATTCGCGAAACGCTTAGCTAGATCAGTGAGTCGGGATGAGATGAGGCAGAGTTCCTGGTTGAATTGGACTGCCAGACGATCGTGCAGCCTCTTAATCGTAATAAGCTTCTCGATTCATTGATGCTCGACACTGTTTTAGCCGATTGTGTTGTTTTCCTTTCAACCATTTCGAATGTAAAGCTTGGTTTCTATAACCGTTCAGCAAATGGGGCGACACACTTTCTTACCATGATCATTTTATGATTCTTATCTGAATTTGATTAGTCGCTAGGAGAGGGTCGTGTCCTCCCCATTTTTACCACCGTTGGTGCGTTAGATGCTTAATCAATATATTTCCTATCAAACAAAATTTACAGCCTGCTCTCTTCCCTATAATTATTATTTTTTTAAATATTCTTTTTCATCTAATTTTTCAAGCATATAAAATTACAAAATGTTCTCTTACATATCATCATGTATAAAAATATTTTAAAAGGAATATTAAATGGGCCTGAGAAAATGAAAATATCGCGACAAAATGAAAAGAGGCTAGGGTGCGTACTGTTCCCTTAACCCCAACCCTAACTTTTCTCTATACAAATCGCTCTCTCTCTCTCTCTCTCTCTTTACCTCTTCTCTGCTACGCTTTGCTCTGCTCTCTCTCGTGCTCTGTTTCTTTGTCTCCACGAACTCTTGAGAGAAGCGATCCACGAAACAGTCAACAATTCCAATCTCGCTTGACCAACCAGACCGCCTCTCGATTTCTTCTTCTTCTTCGCCGGAATGGGGAAATACATGAAGAAATCGAAGATCTCCGGCGACGTCGCGGCCATGGACGGCTCTCTGGGAGTTCGCACCAGAGCGAAGACGCTAGCGTTGCAGCGACGGCTCGAGGCGGAGCCTGGCGATTCCTCCGTCTCCTACCTCCAGCTCCGGAGCCGCCGCCTCGAGAAATCGCCTCCTCCGATGGCCTCCAAGCACCAACAATCGAGGTCGGTGCCGAGCTGCGATCAGAAACCGAGCCCCAAGGCGGCGGGTTCGAGGACGAGCTCGGTCTCGATCGGATTCGAAGAGGAGGAGGAGCAGGATTTGGGGAAAGTGGAGAGGAACGAGGGTGAGGGTGAGGAGGATTTAGGGTTCGAAGCTTCTCTGGGAGAGAACGACTTGGAGCTTGAAACCAGGGAAAGGTATTTTCTATCTTTATTTTATGTCCACTTTTTTTTCTCTATGTGATTTTGTAGCTTCAAAGCATTATGTATTTGTGGAGATGTTGAATTTGGTTTTGTGTGCTTTTGTTCACTTTGTCTGTTTTTGCTTTTAATTATTGAGCATTGGTTTCTCTGTGATTTTGTAGCTTGAGCCTTTTAGTGTTGGTTTGATGTATTTTGGTTTTTGGGTGCTTTTGTTCAGTTTATGCCTGTGATTTTGCTTTTGATTATTGAGCTTATTGTTTGTGATTTTGTGTTTGTTCATTGATTGGCTTCATCTTAAGCAGTTTATTTTTCTTGGGGATTCTCTGTGATTTTGTACCTTCAGCGTTTTGCTATTGGTTTGGGTGCTTTTGTTCAGTTTATGTCTGTATTTTTGCTTTTACTTATTTAGCTTATTGTTTGTGATTTTGTATTAGTTCATTGATTTTACATAGTTGCTTTCATTTAAAAATTTAAAAATAAAATGTTTTTTTTTCTTATTGACCAAAGCTTGTTTGTTGTCTCTAGGATAATATTTTCATGACATATGAAGGGAAAGAGACAAATGTATTGAGTTTATTTTTCATATATATTGCTTGCATGGAGTTATAATTTTTTGCTTCACACTCCAAACCAAAAAGATGCAACTGGTTCTCCTAATTTTTAAAGGTGGCTCTTGTTTGTTTGTTTGTGTGTATGTATGGTTGAGATTTTGTGCTTGCTTAGTTTCATGTCATAGTAATTTATTTAGTATTAATGTGTCTGCCTACTTTTGCGGTGTTAATTAAATGTTCATTACTTCTGAAACATTGTTAGTACCATCAACCCTGAATTTAATCACATTTAATGCCATTGGTTTCTTCTCATCATGCTGCTTTGTTTTGTGTTCATGTTTTCATTTGAGGTCTGATGCAGCTTTTAGCATAGTTATTAAACTTGGATACACTGTAATTTGGTAAAAAGTTAGTGATGCTTGTACAATTTTTTTGGTTTCAAAACTTGGTACCTCTTTGCAGAGTCATAAATGTTGCAAGTCTTTTGTGTTATCTCTTTGTGTATCATACTGAATATCAATATTTATTTCAATTTCAGTTGCTTTCATTTCTCAGAATCATTAAATTTTCTGCTTGATGTTTCACCATCATTTTTGTTTCTCATTTTGATCCCTTTAACTCCAACATACTGGTGAAAGCAAAATATGATCATTTGTCGCTATCTTGCTGACATAGTTGACATATGAAGAAAATATGTGCAACCTTCTCGGCCCAAATACACCATAATTTTGAGTTTAGTTCTTTTTATTTCCCTTTAATTCACAATTGGCTTTACTGACTTGGGCTCTCTTAATGTGGTAATGAAATAAATTTCAAATTTCGGTAGCATTAACTCTTCTGCGTCATCCATTATGATGCATCGCATTCATGGGGTCCACTCAGGTTTAACCATGAAAGTGAGATACTGTCTTGGGGCTTTCAGTAGGTGACAAGGAATTGCGGTTCTTGTTGTGTTTTCTTCCATGGCTTCTGCCTAGAAAATTGGAACTTCTCCTTTAAATCATCTGTGGCCTTGTCATTAGGTTCTTGATGCACTAATTGTAACGTGTTTGTCCTTTTGTTTTCCTTTTAGGTTCAAGAGATCCACAAAGTAATGAAGATTTTTATTTAAATTGTCTTACTTGTTGCAACTAAGCTTTCTCTCTCTATCGGTTGATTGTGTTTCTTGTGTTAATTTCTGTCAACATTTGTACAGGGGCACTAGGGAAAGCACGCCGTGTAGCTATGTAAGAGACTCGAATGCAATTGGAACCCCAGGTTCCACTACAAGACGAAGTGGCTCCAAGGCAGCTAACCGAAGACTGGGAAATGATGTGCAAAGAGATATCCCGACGTCACAGGAGATGGAAGAGTTCTTTGCCAATGCAGAGCAACACCAACAAAGATTATTTATGGAGAAGTAAAGCTCATTTCTTTTCCATCCAACTTAAGCATTTTTAAAGGGAAAAGGACATTTTACCACACTAACCATGATTGTTTAACACTTTGCTACCTCAACTATTTCTCTATTTTTAGTACCCTAAACTTGTATATTGGGATATTTTACTACATATAATTATGCTAATTTGGGACAAGATTTAGCATCAAAATGTCCCAAAATACAAGTTAGGGTACTAAAAATGAGAAAAACATAGTCGAGGTAGCAAAGTGTGAAACAGAGGTTTATTAATGTGTCCTTGCCCTTTTTTCAAATGAAGTGCATTCTTCATGGATCTCATATGGGTCAATGTTTGCAAAAACGCTAAAGCCTCATCTGACCTTAACGTTGGGTTTTTACAGGTACAACTTCGATGTGGTGAATGACTTACCTCTCCCAGGTCGTTATGATTGGGTGCGAGTATCTCCATGAGAGGAATTCATTTAGTTAGGTTCCCCGATCTCTGCGCTGACACTTGTGGATTGAAGTGGGGACGTGCACTTTATTTCTTGTTACCCTTCTACTTCCTGTAGGACACTGAAACTAAGAGCTCTGATGAAGTATATACACTAACCAAATATCAGACCAAAGCCATTTGAGCTGGGATTGGGGACGAAATAGGATCTTTAGATCTAGATCGTTCTCTGTATAATTTGGATAGGGGTATATTTAACTCTACTAGCATTATTTTCCTTTGCTGTGTATACTTGGGTAGGAATGAACCAACCTGGAAATGCTCCATTGAAATAAATGCAACTCGTTTTCTTTTGGAATTATTGGCGTCTTTCTCTTTGTCCTCTAATATGCACTGTGGTTTCAATTAAGTTTTGACGGTATTGTGTTTTGGCACCAAAATCTGTTCTGTGACCTGTTGCTAGATACATGGTGGTGGACCTGGTGATCATGAAAGTTCATGGTTTGAAGGAGCTAAATGGACTGGTTGGTAAGATTGTTTGGTTTTATTTAGCCCTCAACTAGTCCCTTTCTCTCCACTTTTCTCTAGGAACTTTTTCACCAAATAGATATGATTCTTTAACTTTTTGTTAATCTTGCAGACCTTCCTTGATCAATATTGGTTCAGCCTCAACATGTCTCATTGGTTCATAAAGGTTGGAAAAGGTGGGAAATGGCAACTCTAGATTTACACTCATATTGGTTGATTGAAGCTATAAGTCTTTGGTTTGTTCGTTTGGACTTCCATACTTCAAATGTGTGTTGTTGATGTGTCAACAATGAAAAAGGCCCAAGCTGATAGGAGGATTTCGGTCTGAAACTCTAACACACCCCCTCACTAGCAGGTTTTTCTTTTTTTGAATTATGGTAATTCCCGTTGGGCCCGAAACAAAAGGAAAATAGGGTACGGCCAGATCTAATCAAATTCGGATGCCATGTTAGAAGTCTTGCCCCCCAGAAAGCTGAAGCTAACACCCCTCTTACTAGGATGTCGGATTATGAGGTTTATCTTTTTTTGAATTACAGCATTTGCCCGTGGGCCCGAAACAAAATGGAAAACATAGTACAATCAGATCTAATCAAACTTTGATATCATGTTAGAAGTCTTTTCCACCTAAAAGTTCAAGCTGATACGCTGATTCTCTAACATGTTATTCAAGCCGGTGAACACGGCCACATGTTTGGAATTGTATTACTTGAATATCGATGATTACATTGAACAAAACCCAATATTTTTAATGTCATCCCTTAACTTTTCTGTTGTTTTTACTGAAGCAGGTCATGCATGACTTTTGGGATCTGAAATGGGGTCCAAACCCCACCAAACTCATAATGTGGGAGTGGTAGGGCTCTCCTTGGATTGTTCTCTTGTACCTTGAGAAAAACTTCAGGTTTGTATCTGATCTCTGACAAAAGTGGAGTCAGTGATTTTTCTGTTTTCTACCCTTTTCTGAGTAAATAAATTGTGGTGTCAAAGCTCTGCTCCATTTGTCAAGTGGGCATTTATTGGAATTGTTCCATTTAACCATTTGGTTGACAATGGGAGCTTTGCTTGGGGCCATTCACATGGGTCATTGTACTTTTCTGCACTTTTTTTATTGCATCACAGGTGATGAAAGCTGAAATTTTACATACACACATATACAAATGTGTATATAATATGGTCAACTTATATATGATGAGGCCCACTTGCTTTAGTACCTTGCAGAGGTTAAAATCTTATTCACAATGATAGAACAACATTGCCAATGTTTATTCCATTAAATAGTTGAATACAAGGATTCAAACTTGCAATGGTAAATATACAAATTAACTCTTCAAAATCATGCCCGTCCCTGGCTAGAGGGTCAGGTCTTATTTGTCCACTTCTAGAACTGTGCCCACCCTTACTGGTGATTAGGGGTGGTAACGGGTTGGATTTGACAATCCCCGTTTCTATTAGAAACGGATCGAAAATTCTCCGTTCCTAACGGGGACGAGGATTTCTCGCTGAGTTTGAGAATTCTTCGTTTTCCGTTTTCAACCAAAAAAATGTTAAAACATGTTAATTTTTTTAATCAAATTGTATATTAAAGATTATTATTTTAATAAAAATATATGCTTAAAATATATTGTTTTTCATCGACGGTGTTATAAAATATAATTTTAATAAAAATATAATTTTTCATTAAATATGTATTTTAAAATATAATTTTTAATATATCGGGGCGGGGATACATGACCCCGTCCTCATCCCGTTCCCATTTAAATTTGAAAATTTTTCGCCCCGTTTTCGTTCAGATTCAAAAATCTCCGTCGGGAAAGGATAATATTGCCATCCTAGTAGTGATCTCGTCTCCTATACGTTGATGAGGGATGCTGGTGCATTTACAAACATAACATTATTGCCCAATGACTCAACCAATTCCTACTTAGACATAGAAGAAAACAGATCGATCACGATCCCATCAGCCTCATTTATGTGTTGAAGCTTGAAAATTGCAAACCCTATCGTCACAGAAGATGAAAAGAAAATGATCCATCCACTTGTTATCAGAGTAGTGATTCCCAAAAGAAACTAAGGTGACGAGGAACAAGATTTTTGTTATGATGACGAGGACCATCTAGATCACACAAAATCACTAGCAGCCCATTTCTTTTTCTATCTTTAAAATTACAAATAGTGCCTATTTACGACACTTTCGCAAAATAGTGTTACGTGTTTGCATTCTCTTTCAAAATGTGTGCATTTTTATAAAAATGACAACATCACCCCCGAAATTAAGAATTGCGACTTTTATAAGGTAATTTTTCTGAAAAAATTAACTTGAATGGTATAAATAAAAAAACTAAATTCCATTCAATCATGGCTAAACACAAGATCTTCTCTTTGAAATAGAGATAATGACACTTTGTTACACTTCACTATAGCGAAATGACATTTTCATACTCAAACTAATTTTCTCTCTTTTTTAGTACTCTGACAATTTTTTTTTGTGACAACCCACCTCTAAAATGTCTAAAATATCTACACTACCATTGGTTTAAGAAACCATAAATTGAATTGGTTTAATTTTGTTTATCTATGGTTCAATTTGATTTATATTTAAGATGCAATTACAATTATGCTCCCAAATTTAAAATTAAATTTGAACCATTTCAAATCTGGGTTGATAAATCAAAATTGACCAATCTTATTCTGATTTCTTAAACCAGGGATATTTTAGTAATTTTAGCGTAAATTGTCACAAAAAAATTGTCAGGATACTAAAAAAGAGAGAAAAGTAATTAGTGTATAAAAGTGTCATTTCACTATAGTTAGGTGTAACAAAGTGTCATTATCTCTTGAAATAATTATACAATTTATTCACTTCGATCTACTTATCAGTTCGAGTTTGATTTTCAATCTAAATTGAACATGAAAAAAAACATACAAATTTGCATGAAATACTAAGATATAGACTATATATCTCATAGCCATTAAACATTTCAGTTCAGTTCTTTTTAGTTAACCGTCAATTTAACTTGTAAGAATCGTATTTGAACCACAATTGATCAGTTGACAAATATAAATAATTAAAACCGAGCAATTATCTATATTTTCAGTTTTTCAAAAAGGATTCGACCAGGTTCTTGGTCCAAAATGAATACCTCTGGACATCATAAATCACCACTCAAATTAAATTACCATCACAAATAAGCATTTCAAGTGTCAATCCCATAATTCATAAATACAGTTAACTAGAAAGCAAGATAGTATTGTACCACTTGAGATTTTCATGTGTTAAGATTGGAACCAACGACCTCGTCTCCACCGCTGCACTCACAGCCTCTGGTCTCCACCACTTCACTCACAGCCTTTGATTTTCCGAGCCGGCCAAGTTCTTCAAGCCTGGTGAAGCTTATAGACGGGAT
>JAYMTP010000909.1:0-27963 GCA_036897365.1 Geranium brycei | reverse complement strand
AGTCGATAGGGACTCTAATTGTGTCTGTATAGTAAAAATATTCATCAAGGTCAACGAGCAAGTCAACTAGTGTAACATATGTATTTATCAACAACATAATTTAATGTTTTTCTAGTTAATGACAAGTACCTTTGTTGGAGCAATTGTAAAGGTCACCAGGTTGACCGTTGATGGTGAAAGCATCGGAGTTGTTTGGAGCAGCGCCGGTTCTTGTGGCCTCCCTCACAACATCAATCGGGTTCGCATCCCACCATTCACCTATACAAGGTCAAATATATGTTAAGTATAAATATTTGCAAGGACCAGATAATATTTTTGTTTATCAGCAAGTTGTGTATTAAGATTTACCGAGAAGAACTGTGGATTCGCGTTTTGGGGTGGGAAAAGGGTAAGAGGAGCCTTCTCTGGGGTGGATGATGAGAGCTCCGTAGACGGTGGCTCGGAGCCAAGAGCTGTGAGCGTGCCACCAGAGTGTCCCTTCTTGTCCTTCCACCGTGAACCTGTAGGTGTAGGTGGCTCCTGGTCTGATGGGGCACTGGGTCACGAACTCGGGCCCGTCGGCCCATCCGGTCCTCATCTGCCTAATGCCATGCCTGTTCGGACAAAAGATGAGTCGTTAGGACAAGAAGCACCTCCAAGACCAGGGGAACTAGCTATAACTCGCTTGATTACCAGTGGATGGTGACATTGTATCTGGCTTTGTTGGTAACTGCGACGATGAGAGTGTCGCCGTTGTTTATTTCCAACGTTGGACCCGGGAACTGCCCGTTCACCGTAATGGCATTGTGGGTCTTGCACAGCCTCTTCACTGGTGTTGCTTGTACCTATAGCATGCACATTATAAGCGTGTGAGTTTGGCAACATTCAATTATAGATTTGTAGTACAATGTTACGAGTCTGATTCATCTAAAAACACAAAATAGTAACTGATATCAGTGACAAGATTATATCTGTATTTTTATGGGATTGCGTGGGTAACAGATTGGACGTGGTACTCTAACAATACCAAGCAGAAGAAAATGGAGTACATACAACAAACTCGTGGTGGTGAGTTCTTGGTTCTGCCGATGCCGCCGCAGCTAGTAGTAGAAGCGCAAAAATGCTCAACAAGCTCGAGTACTTTGCGTAAACATTGCGATTCACGGGCTCCATTTTCTTGAAGCTAAAGACCGACTCGAAGAGCTTGTGTGTGAGTGTTTTAGAGAGAAAAGTGTGAGGGTGAAGGTAGAGAGGAAATGAGAGGGTCCTTATATAGGGTAATGGGAGGTTAGTTGTAAGGTAGGCAGATTAGGTTTAGATTTGAAGGGTAACTTGGGTTAACACATGGTTCAACTCAAGCAGAGGAGTTGTTGCACCCACTGCCCTATCAAAAAACTCAATCATTTCTTCATAGCTTCCTTGCTTCACAAGTTAGTTTTGGAGCTTATGTGCTTCTTGATTTCAACAAAAAAAAAGGTATCATTGCCATTAGGTTTTGTTTGGTCTGGCCCATCTGTTAATTTCTTCTCTTCTTGTGATTAAACTCTAATATGAAATAGTTTTATATGTTACTTTTTCAACAAATAGAATATTTTTGTTGATATGGATTTTATGCACCATTTTTTAACTAAGGGTCTACCACCAAAAGACAAGATTATATTTATATGTATACTAGAGTCAAAACCGGTTTACTTTTTTTTTCTGGTGAGAAGAGGGTAGCCCATGAAATTTAGCTTCCGGAGGTTGTCTAGACTAAGTCTGCACCTTGAATGGGAATAAAATAATAATAATAATAATAATGTAACAATTATTTTAGAACGAACAAGATGTTGAGTTCTTTAAGTATATATATACAAGAGGATGATCAGGTGCGAACCTCCACCTCCATGTGAACCGTGTGAACTCACAGGAGTGTGACACGTAGTGCTGCGCGTACTGACGTAGCGATGATAGTCACGCTGACGTGACCGACTACAAAAAAAAACTTCCAAACCCTCGTTAAACCACTGCCCAACAAGGTTCACTTATAGGGTATAAAAAAATACATGTTCCTCAGCCACATGGCTCCCCTACATTAATTCTCACATATCTTTTAGTTTTCACTGGAATGCATCCATGTATATAAATGTCAAGTAATATAGTTGTTGTTTGATGAACTGCGAAGAACTAAATTCAAAGAGCGTAACTGTATTATATAATTTATCTATTCATACAAATTAAATAACGGGTTCATTCACCACTCGATATCCATTCAGGATAATTGCCTCTATAATATATTGTGATGAATCGTTGCACTGAAAATTGTTTCAAAGTGCTCAATGATCATGATCGGTGGGTACGGAGTACCGATAAACTTATAGAATTATCATTTTCATTTAACTAGTATAGCATTTAATACGATATTATTAACACCATTTATGACCAAACAATGGTACATGACTATGTATTATATGAGTATTTTCTTACATTCAAGAGTCTAGATTAATAATTAGAAATATAGATCCATTTCTATGAAACTTGATACAATGAAAAGAAAATAACAAGACCAAAAAAGTCAATTGTTTGTGAGAAAAGGAACTCGCGTATATAAGGAAACACACGGGATTTAAAGTCGTAAACCACTTGTTTGACAGGTGATTAAGAATATGTATTAATTAGTGAATATAAGACCACAAAGAGTCAAAGACTACTTTTAAAAAGATTAAAGGCTTCTTCTGTGAAGTTGCTATATAGGTTCTAGAATTAATACTCCTACTCAATGTCATAACATGAGTAAATCTTAATCAACAATAACCCATTCAAGATCCTTAATAGAAATTGGTGCAACAAGAGTAAAAGAAATGTAATTTATTTAATTTAATTATGTACTGATTAGTAAAAAAATGTTGATAAATGTCCATCAAATTAAGTCAAAATTCCCCTTCACAATAAAGTAGTAAAAGCATACACAAGGGCTGAACCTCTAAAAATATTATATTTTCTAATTTGTTATTTTATAATATTTTAATATGGGTAAAAATAGTATGTAAAGTGTTGAAAACAATTTCACATCAATAGCACTAAAGTTATGATATCTTGCAAGAAGAAAAATATTATATTTAGTTCAGTTTTTTTTGTTAGTTGCTATACTATGCATATTTGGTGGAATAAATATGGTCAGAAAGTATATTTATTTATAACATAATAATAAAATTTTCAAATTGCAAAAATTGGTTCTGAACTCACCTTTTGTTTTTTACAAAATGTGTAATTTTGTTTTAAAACTATGAATGCATCCATGCAATTAAGTTTTTTTTAATTAAAATTATTTTTTCAACATAAACTCGTCGATTTTCTTCTTCTTCGACTGAATATCACCAGCCCTTGACTTGATAACACGACGATGAAAAGAGGGGAGTCGGACCAAACCGGCGGTTGGAAGAAAAAATATTTTTAAATTTTAGGGTATTTTTTGGACAAAATTACACATTTTGCAAAAATTAAATAATTTCCGGCTACTTTCATGCAATTTTTCTTAATATTTAATTATATATTCATTAAATTAATTACACTAAATAATGTTAATTTTGACAATAAAAAAATGACATTTAAATTATCATTTGATCTGATTTTGTATGTCGATTCTGACATAAACCTCGTAAATGAAGTCCTTGACTAAAATATAATAATTTTGTTGTATCAGTTGGTAAGAATCATAACATAATCTATAGGAAATCTAATTGCGCCAACAAACATTCAGTTAGTAACACTAGATACGACATCATGTGTTGCATCAAACTTTATTAAATCAGATATAAAATTAGGTGGCCTGTCTCTTATAAGCATCAGCTCACACTTTCAATGGTCAAGAAAAATTGAAGAACATTATCATTAGTATTGTTAACTAATTGAACACTTGCATGCTATTCATGTTTGCTGGATTTATTGTCAATAACACTAATTTCATCAACAACAACAACAACAATTCAACGTATCTCACTCAAACTTTTTACGATTTTCACTTAAATCCCCAATAGATGAAAGCGTTTTATGAATTCCTGAATTTACCTAACATTTTACTTAGCTCTCGAACGTTAATTTTTTTTTTTGAAAATTCTGTTAACATTTTTTGAAAATAACGAAAATGTCCTTGTATTTAAAAAATTAGAAATCTTTTTCAATCTTTTTCTAAAAATAATTTTTTATAAAATAAAATTTAAAAAACTGATTTAGAATTTAAAAAATATTATTTTTTAAAAAAAATAAAAAATCATTTTTAAAAATCATTTTTAATTTTTAATATTATTTTTTTAAAAATAATATTAGAACCAGTTTTACTATTTATTTTATAAAAAAATATGTTTTAAGAAAAAGTTTTAAAAATATTTTTATTTTTTTAAATACAAGGGCAATTTCGTCATTTCTGAAAAATAACCAAATTTTCAAAAAAATTAACGGAGTGGGATAAACTGGGACTTTTGGTAAATTCAAAGGATTCACAAAACACTTTTATATTTTAGGGGATTTAAATGAAAAACGCAAAAAAGTTCGAGAGATGTATGCGAAATTTTATGAAAATAACAAGTAGCATTTCATTTGATTATTATAAAAAAAATGTCTTTATTAATTTACACTTCTCCTTGTTTGGTGACCAAGAAAATGTCATAATGTCCATTTGATGGTGACGACTGCGAAATGATTCTCCGAGGGATATAGGTTTCTATATGTTGTTCAAAAATTATAGACACAATTGGCCTTTGAACCAGAAAACAATGATAGCTCAAAAGAAGACGAAGAAAATAGCAGAATTTGAAGTAAAGATGGAGAGGTGCACATAATATTTATGGGTTTTGCTTTTAACATACGGGGAGTGGGAAACAAACACTATTTCTTTTTTAGACAAAGGGTTATGTCCATGGTGCGCTGTTATAGGAGTAAAAACGTTTTTATAAGTTATGCACATACACGCTATAGAAGCATATCGTCATTGCTTATGGCAGGGCACATGTAATGCTCGATGTCATTACTTATGGCAGCGCACATTACGTACTGTGCACTGACATACTAATGACAGTGTATAAGGTAATTCATGCTACTGTAATAAAGGTAGCGTACTAGATACTGTGCGATACCATAATATTAAGAGAAATTTTTTAAAAAAATTATAGGTTTGAAATATATAATTATATATTTTAAATTATGAAATCGAATATAAATCATAAATGTATTCAAATACAAAATAATCTCAGTCCAAAAAAATTATGAATTCCGAGTAATAAAACTAAAGTAATCTGAGTCCAGAAAATCATCAAATAATATAATCTAATCCGAGTTCTCGGGATCGGGATCATCAGAAGACGAGGACGACGATATAGAGTCAAGCTTGTTCATGGCCTTTTTCATGAACTTCTAATAATTAATGTGACGGAGATGTTCATGTTGAACTTATCACACATGATTAATTTGTACGTGGCTTAAACATATAGACATATAACACTAATTTTCTTATTAGAAATGTGTATAGATCAAAAGCAGAACAAACTCCTGTTAAGTTCTAATTTTGTACAAACATATTTAGATATATAAAAATTGACTAGATATTAGCATTTGCTTACACATGAATATATTTAACCAAATGAAAATGGAAAGAACCCGACAAGAATTAGATGGACCGACACTTTCAAGTTCCCCAATAAAATAATTCTACTTTTTAACTCGCTAACAAATGTCCACGGAAAAAAAACTGTGATTAGCACAATATCGAAAAAATTAACCTTCTTAAACAAGAAGAGAAAATGATTTGCCCTAATTAAGGCTCCGCCTAGTTGCTACTAGAAGAAAAAGAAATTAGATGTCATAATCATTGTTAGCTACTTGTATTATTGAAATGACATGAACCTCATTGGTGAATATTTCAAGACGTTTATCTACAAAAATATTAATCTATATACATTAACATAGAAGCACTCCAGTAAAAATTACTAGAGGCGTGAAAACCATGAGAATAAATATAGTGGCGCCATGTGATAGGAGACCGAGTTCCATTCCAAGGGAAAAAAAGAACCATGTCGGGAGAATGGTGTAACGAGGGGGGCGGGTTGCATTCAATTAGCCCTGAAATAACCAGAAATCTCTGAAAATCGTCGGAAATTGCTGTTGAGGGAGTCCTCTCTCTGCCGGCCAGCTCAGTGTGTATCCCCCACTGTGATTTTTTCAGAAGCTCAACCCACCTAAAATATTAAGCTGATAGGTGGAGAACAGATCCACATCTTTGAGATGTGCGACTCTAACACCCCCACTCACATGCAAGCCGGTTCGAAATGCACGTGGAAACAGACGAGCGGGGCATGTACAGAATGGACGCCCTCCAATCTATGGACTTAAACCCGAAACATATGACATATGGAGGTCACGTCCAACACAGAACTAACCTCTGATACCATGTCAGAATCTCAACACGCCTAAAAACTCAAACTGATAGATAGAGAACATATCCACATCTTTTAAATGTGAGACTCTAACATATTAATTCTCACATTTCTCACACAATGAATAGATTTTCACCAAATTTTCCCTCCAGATTAATATTTTGTAAATATATTGAATACTAGTTGTGTAATTAAATGGCCATGAAAAGAATCAAGTCAAAGGATAAAAGAAAAAATAGGGGCAAGATTAGATAGGTGAACAAATTGAACACTTCGTGAGAGTTGATATGTAGTTTGTTAGTGAATTTGTGAATAGGTCGTTAATTAAGAGTGATGAAGAAAAATTGTTTGAAAGCATTGATGTTTATATTTCAAATTTGTCTGCTGCCGTATGTTTCACGATATGTTGTTTCATTTTTCTTTTGATTTAAATTCTTGGGTTTTCGTTTTCGCAGGTGGTTATGAGTGGGTGCGAAACTTTTTTTGTTATTTTGTGTGCCTAATTGATGTAACTTGGAATGTAATCACCAATCCATCATGTTAAATTAGATGATGGTGATTACACCTATCTTGAGCTGAGTGTGTCGTTTTCTTTTGTGAAAGAAACAACAATACTGTGTTTTAACTCAACCTGATTTAATATTAAAATTTAACATAACACTTAATTTAACCACGTTCAAGCCAAACAAAATCATCTAGAAGATGAAATTTTATCATCGAAATGAATACAATTACAGCATATAAAAATATATTAAAGTTAAAATAACATAAAAAAAATATGCTAGTGGATATTTTGTTGAGTGGTAAAGATAAATATTTATATAACGCTACATGTGTTTAACTAGATATACAAATATTATTTCCATGATGCAATAAGCTGCACAGAGAAACTGGAAAACCAACAAAAATTCAAGAATCTCAACAATCTTTTTCAAATTAGAGCATAGACATTGATAATGTCCAACTTGTGAGGAAAACATAAAAGTGTAAACATTTTGAGGCTGACGCCTGACAGTGAAAATAGCAACTCATCTCGAGGTCGACAGTGCAAATGGCAACACGTTTCATGACCAATGTTGCAATAACTTATCACAGGGTCGATGTTGCAAATGACAACTCATCTCATGGCCGACGATGCAACTGACAAATTATATTGGGAACAACGGTGCAAATAACAACTCGCCTCGTGGACGACGAAGCAAACGACTACTCGTCTCAAAGCCAATAGAGCAAACCAAATCTAGGGACTTACAATACAAAACATAACTCACCTCGGAACTAAAAATAATAAAAAAACGAAAATTATTATAGCATTGGTTTCCCTTCCGACCCTCCACAAGCACCAATGATCAATACACTTTCCTCTTATATTATAAAACTTAGTCGTATATATCGAGTCGGATTCCACATCTTAAAGCTCAAGTTTAATAGTTGAGTTTGACTCTTCCCTTTATATATATACACCCTTTTATTTTCGATTCTTTCAATGTGAAATTAATTTCTCCCTCTCATGCTTGTACATCTGGGGTTTAATTCCCTTCATGTCTCATACGCATGTTCCTCTACTTCAACACTCCCCCTCACGTTGTATCCTTCTACACGTGGACCATATCAGGACTAGACTTGTACACGTGGAGTTCAATTCCCTTCACGTCTCGTACGCATGGACCTTTACTTTAACATATACTGCGAAGAAAAAGACGAATGTGTTTCAATTTTTTACTGAGTGTCAACCATAAGCATTTGTTCAACATCACATATATAAGAGCTCGTCATGTTTGAGTATAAAACTATAATTGGTTTTTCAACTATTAGTTTAAACTTTTAGTTGAGTTTGTCCTCTAATATGGTATCAGAGCTTGTAACTCGTGGAAACGAGTTTGAACCCTAGGACATGCAAAATTTTATTTTTATTAAACTCTATTTTATATTTGTCAAAAATGCTCTACTCTTATTTTAATTGGGCTTCTATAAATCTCTTCTTTTCGAGAGGCCTCCTAACTTCTAATGGCTGTCTTGTCCGTGAGGGCGCGTATTAAAATATAAAACTATAATTGATCTTTAACTATCAACTTAAACTGCTCATCATGTATCTGAGCACGTATCAAATCCATGCTTGCGAGTGGTGGCTGGTTAGTGTGTCATATGTGTACTTTATTATTCTACACATTGAACACAACCAAGAACACAAAGAGTAAGAGGAAAAAACCAAAAGAGAAGTGTACCAATTTAGCATATCTTTTAATCATCACCCTCATCCAGAATATCTGTACCTTCCCTGTCCTCTCTCATCTTTCAATTTTGATTTCCATCATATCCATTATTCCATCTAAGACCAGCTTCCACAATATCACTCACTCCTTACATATAATTTTCATCAAAACCTTCAAGAATCATAGATCCTTTCACATGTTCATCCTTTTAATTTTTTTATCGCATTGCTCCACGTCAGGTCAAGTCAAGTTCATTTAAACACGTGTAGATGAAAAAGATCGTGGTAACATATGTATAATCAAAAGTTACGGGTGAAAAGTTAAAAATATTTCACATAATAAGTTAATATTGGTTTCATGATTTCAAAAACTAATTTCAACTTGCGAATCAATACGAAAAATATGTAGTTCTTTATATTTATATTCGTATAACGAATGCAATAAATCCAATACTTTTATGTTCGGCTGCTTATATATGATCTCCAGAAGAATGAGGCAAGACTTCCCAATCTCTAACAAAACATAGCTAATGTTATGCCCAATTGCCCATGATTTATTACTGGAGAAATGGCGAGTTTGTGATGAGATTAGACTTTACAGTTTCTGGTTGAAGGGTCGTGGTCTTCTTGTATAGTTCCATAAGAAAGTAGTGTGCTTCATTTAGGTTTTTGAATTTTAATGCAAAATTATATACATACTATGATCAGCAGGATCAAGGTTGAATATAGATCAAACTCCCGTATCGTATCATGATAAATTTAACTTGATCGAACTAAAAGTTAAGTTTAAAGAATAATGAATGAACTGTGTCTTCTCTTCCTGCGTTGCATTTATTTTTCATGGAATCAAAATAATAAGCTTTTCGTAAGCACGAACATCATCATCCGACCTTAGCTCAGTTGGTAGAGCGGAGGACTGTAGTTGGTTCACAGCAAATCCTTAGGTCGCTGGTTCGAATCCGGCAGGTCGGATATTTTTTATTCTTCATTTTCCTCAATCCTAGTGTGTTCCACTATTGCCCTTTTTGATTAAATATTTTTCTGCACTCAGCCTCTCTTAAGTATATGTATTCTGCATTTAACATAAAAAATTGTGATACCCTAAATATGTTAAGGTTATAATGTTACTCAATTCCGTTAACATTTTATACATGAGTCTCCTCCTTCGGTGACGATCGAGGTTTTAAAATTTCTAAAAAATAAAAAAGATTTAAAAACTAACCGACTAAATTAGATTTTTTTGCAAGTATTAAAAAATATATATTTTCATGTCATTAACTTCGATTAGTCTCCCTTTACAAATTTTGTTAAAATAAATTTAAAGGTTCGCTTCATAAAGTCACATGACTAACAACAATTTTTATACGCTTAACCATTAAATTGGGCCTAACTTGTACAGGCCATAACGTTGCGTATACGGTCCACTATATATCCCAAAAAAGTCAATCAGATGGTCCGTTATCATTACCAGGCCCATCTGTTTGAAATGCATCAAACGTTGCCACTCGGAGCGACCAAATCGAGGCAAGCCTCACCGTGTACCACGTAAGGCGCTACCACCTGCGCGAACTCGACAACAACACCCCAACACCAAGACCTCGAAACCATCCGATCCGACTCACCCGTGACTCGCTCGCTTGCCGTGCAATATACTCTTAACCTCAACCACCGTCTCCTTCCTCGCGCTTGAAATTATTATCCTCAACCCCCGGCGCACGTTAGCCCGCCTCCCGCCTGCTCGTCAATGATGGGTCCCGAGACTCAAGGCTTCGGAGAAGCCTACCTCTACACCACACCGCCTGACGAATTGGAGACCGTCCGATCCGATCCCGATCCCCTACGCGCGCCTGTATCGCCGTTCATAGAACGCCACAGCACCGAATCTCCGTTCAACGCGTACCTCGACCCTCCCTCCTACGCCGACGCCGTGTTCAGCTCCTTCGACGGCCGCGAGATCCACAAGTCTCCGCCGGATTCGGATTCGAATTCGAGCCCTTCGAGCTCCGATTTCCTGAACATTTCCGTCTCCGATCCGCAGAAGGAGCAGGAGCTCCACTACACGTACCTGATCACGACGAGGACGATCCTGCCTGGATCGGAGCACGCAGTCAGGAGGCGGTTCAGGGACGTCGTCACTCTCTCGGACCGGCTCTCGGAGTCGTACCGAGGGTTCTTCGTCCCGATCCGGCCCGACAAGAGCGTGGTGGAGAGCCAGGTGATGCAGAAGCACGAGTTCGTGGAGCAGAGGAGGTCTGCATTGGAGAAGTACCTGAGGAAATTGGCCTCACACCCGGCGATAGGGAGGAGCGAGGAGCTGAGGGTGTTCCTGGAGGCGAGCGGGAAGCTCCCGCTGGCGAGGACCGTGGATGTGGCGTCGCGGATGCTGGACGGGGCGGTGAGGCTGCCGAGGCAGCTCATGGGGGAGGAGGCCGTGGACGTGAGCGAGGTGTCGCAGCCGGCGAAGGGTGGGAGGGATTTGCTCAGGTTGTTCAAGGAGCTGAAGCAGGCGGTGGTGAATGATTGGGGCGGCACGAGGCCGCCGGTGGTGGAGGAAGATAAGGAGTTCTTGGAGAAGAAGGAGAGACTCGTGGAGTTTGAGCATCAGCTTACCAGTCTCTCTCAGCAGGTTGTTTTTTTTATCTGCATAAGCTACATTGTACATTTTATGTATGATTCAGTAACTTTGAACAAAAACCGTAAAAATCGCTAGGCACTAGTCGTTCACAGAGGGCTTTCTAGGGACTAATCGGGGATTAGTCCGATTAAAGGATTAATCGAGAATTATAGAGGATTAATGGGAGACTAGTCGGACAAGTAGGGGATTTTTACAACATTGATGGAAACTGGGTCTTCATCGTTTCTTGTGTAAGTAGGATTTCAAGGTAGGAGTTCCTCATCGACATGCATTGGTGCTGGTTTGATGGGTTTATAATTTGCAACATGATAGATTATTACCTAAACTTGTGATAAAGGATCATTTTTGTATGTCTGTTTCGACATTGGTGTTATAACTGTTTTATCATTTTTGTAGATAACGTCGGGACTTCACAATTACAATTCCATAATCTAAGTTGGTTTGTTGAGTTAATGCAATGGGCTGTTATTATGTTTTTCCTTTCTGGGTCTTATCGATTCTGCATATCTTTCAGGCGGAATCGCTTGTAAAAGCTCAGCAAGACATGGGAGAGACAATGGGAGAATTTGGGCTTGCGTTTGTTAAGCTGACCAAGTTTGAGGTGGAGGAAGCTGTGTTTGAATCTCAGAGGGTGCGAGCTAATGATATGAGAAATGTGGCTACTGCTGCTGTTAAAGCTAGTAGATTATACCGGGAGTTAAATTCCAAGACGGTTCAACATTTGGTAGGTTACAACTTACAAGATCTTTGCTTGTACTCGAGCTTTAAATATTCAAGCCAGCTGGTTATTAATGGTACAAGTACTACAAATTTCCTCATTTATGTTCCTAATTCTTATTAGGAACTTCTCATATTTTCATGGAACTAATATATTTCGGCCATTCTCTTTAAATGATAAATTCTATTGTGTTGAATAAGCTGTTGTTTTATTTACCTTGCAGGATACACTTCATGAATATCTTGGTCTGATGTTAGCTGTCAACAGTGCATTTTCAGACCGATCAAATGCTTTGTTGACAGTGCAGACCCTTTCATCAGACATATCCTCCTTGAGTTCACGGATTGAAAAGCTTGAAGTTGCTTCATCCAAAATATTTGGTGGAGACGGGTCACGAAATCGGAAAATAGAAGAGTTAAAAGAAACTATGAAAATAACCGAGGATGCAAAATATTGTGCAGTAAGAGAGTATGAGCGGATTAAGGTAACATCTCAGTCTGTGCTCGCATGGAAAGATAGTTTAGAGCCAGACTATTTGGTTCTCAGTTTGATAGTTATTTAACTTTATGCATACTCTAGGTGCTGCAAGTTGCCACGTGTCCTCGTGATAAAATTCCCTCTTCTATTAATCAAACTTGAGGGAATGAATAATTACTGGATAATGTTTTCTGTTCCTGTCCTCCCCTTCCATGACTGCTTTTCCAGAAGCCTTAGCTGAGTAGATTAATTTTTCCATCCTTACATGCAAGCATGAATTTTACTTGAATAATTTGAGGTTATAATAACTGTCTACTATTTCCTTAAACCTTGTAGGAAAACAACAGAAGCGAGCTTGAAAGGTTGGATAAAGAGGTACACAATGACTTCTTGAGCATGTTGAAGGGACTTGTGGTTAATCAGGTACTCTTTTTGACCCTTCTGTTATGTGCTTTAAGATTATTATGAGTTTTCTGTATATTCGAGGCTTGTGCATTTCTCTTATTATTATTATTATTTTCAATGAACATGCATCTGATCTATACGAAGTTTTATTGTACTATTATGCCCCTCGTGGAATTAGCTGAGCATGAAGAAATTTTTGTCAGCATGGAGATTTTCTGTTTTGGTACTTTTGAGGGCATGGTCTTTTTCCCCGTAGACTGTATCATTCTTTACAATCCATTTTGCCTGTAATCTGCACAATCCCATTTTCTTGCTCATTAGTGTATATGCCCAAGCATTATGGCTTATTATTAGCCAGGTAAAAACTTTGCACAGAAAGAGACTTGCCTTCAGCATTACCATACAGTTTTGGTTCACTATTTCAAGGACATTTATTTTCCTTACCCTGGTTCAGCCGTAAAATTTTCAAATTACCCAACTGAGTTTGGAGATATTCAGAGGCAGCTTCAAATAATCTGAAAAGGAATCAAACCAGCTGTTAATTTTGATTTTCTCGCACGGGCCTCCTAATTTTCACCCAACTGATTACTTCACAGCTTTCAATTTTGTAACCTCTATAAAGTAAAGCGTATCACTTGCACTGTCAGTTTCATCTGAACTGTCTATATGTTAAACAGGCGGGATATGCGGAGAAGATGGCGGCTGTGTGGGAAAAGGTTGCAGATGAAACAAGCGGGTATGCGAAGATCACAGCCAAAGAATGAAGCTGTGGAGTTTTGAATATATGTTCTTAGTCTTTGTTACCAGTTCATTTACTCGAATAAAGTTGGAATCATTTATTTGGTTGGTGACTGATGAGCGATGACTTAATTGTATTATAGTTGTGTAGCTAAACCAGCACTCACTTACCATAGTCAAAGTTTGAATGAAAAGTATTGTGAATCACTGTGTTCCTAATATTTTAGCTACCAAATGGTGATGAATAGTACCTTGGAACTGTCTTTAACACCAACAATAAAGTATTCAACAGCTCATTTACAACTGCTGCTTAACACCAACAATAAAGTTTGAATGCTGTATACATGAGTTTCTGGTTTGCTCATTACCAAATGCTATAACCAAACAAATCTTACATAATAGGACACTTCTGCAAAAAGTTGTTTGTTGTTTGTTAATAGCAAGAGAATGGTGTGTAACTTGTGTTTGCATTGTTTTCAAAATTTATGTATTGTTTTTTATATAAAAAGACGAAATTGCTTTTGAAACTAAAAGTTATTTTTTAAAAAAATTAATAAAAGTTACTGTTTTAATCTTCTCACTAATTTATGTTACAAAAATGCGCACATTTCATAAAAAGAAAATGCAACAATAAGCGTCATTTTGTTATTAACAAACAACACAACAATCTTTTATAAAAATGTCATATAATAAGTACACATATTTTTTTTCTTTTCTCTACTCATTGTATTAATTAAAATATAATCTCAAGAGCTAATACTAAAACACATTATTATTATTAATAAATAAATATAATTAACTTCACATTTACAAAAAAATAGAGGAATAATTTCACTTAGGTCACCACAAAACTTTGTAATCTCATTTAGGTCACTAAAATTTTAATTTAATTTGTGAGGTCACTGTTAGTTATTTAGGATTATTTTTTTGATGTAAAAAAATTAATGACCAAAATACCCTCCGGCCACTGGTACTCGCCCAGAGTTCTGACCATTTGAAACAGTCGATTTCGCCGGCCACCCCATCTCGATTTCGCCGGCCACTGGAAGCTCGTCAATTTCGCGAAAGCCTCACTGATTTCTTCCAAACCATGGTCATTTCAACAAAACCTCGTCGATTTCGTCAAATCATCGTTGATTCATCCAAACCTTCGTCAATTTCGACACCCGAGCTCCTCAATTTCACACCAAGCTCATCGATTTTGCAATGAGTTAATAACAATGAAACAAAGGTTCTTTTTTGGTGACCTCACAAATTAAATTAGAATTTTGGTGATATAAGTGAAACTATAAACTTTTGCAAGGAAAATTACCCTAAAAATAAATATATTTTTTACATTAAATTAGATTAGATTTAATCTTATTTCTATATTTTATGGGTTTGATGATGGGAGTGGCGACTTTGAGGGTTCCGGAGGATTGGCGGTGTCTGAGTAGATCGGTGGCTTTTGAGGTTGGTCAGTAGCTGATATTGGAGCTGTCGGTTATAATTCTATTCCAATTGGATCTCATCACTCCAATTCTATATCTATCTGGTTTTGATGATTGCTTCATTTGCATGCTCTTGTACTCTTGTCTTGATGTTGGGATCTATTTATTTAAATTCATTTCTGGATTACAAAGTTTTCAAAGCTTAAAAGTTTATTGCAGCTTAGCAAGTGTTTTTTGATGAGAATTCTTTATTAGAGAATGGGTATAAAGGAAATGAGAATTAGAGTTGTTAAATTCATTTGACTTGTCCCATTAATTTCTGATTAGTTTTTTTGTTAATCCTTAGAAGGTTATCTCTGCCTGACTAGCGCCTAATGTTCTTTAGAACATTGATGAGATTATGCTTGAATAAATGTTAAGGTAATCTCATTCTCAGTTACTTTCCCGTCACTTTTATATTTCAAAAAACTAGGAAAAAAGAATCATAATTTTGTTATTCGGGTGGTTTTTTCGTCAATTTCATGTGATGCTTCAATAGAAAAGGTAAGGTGCTACGATTTTCATAAAACAAAATTTAATGCATCAAAATGAAGCCAGTTAAGGTTGGTCTAGCTGAAAGGTTTTATTTGATTTATGTACTAGAAGCATGATGTTGCCTTCAATTATATGCATATAGTAATGTCCTTCCATTTAGTGTTTGTCATATTTTTTTGTGACTTTTGTGAAAAAATTAAAGAACGACGACTTCTAATCCATGACATACGAAAAGATATGTCTTTTCTTCAAAGCATCCGTATTGCATTCCTTTGAATAGGGAAAATTCAGTCAAAAGGAATTCTAGTTTCTTTGAAAAAAGAGGAACAGAGTATGAGAAAAACTAATTGGTGTTGACTGAAAAAATACCGGATAATTTCTGCTAGGTTCTATGAGATGTGTTCTGATTGGGAGCTTTTAAGTTTTTTTCAAGATGCCGTGACTTTTATGTAGCAAAGTAATGCCTCAACTAATGTAGCCTTGAATATGATACACACATGTTGACAGGTTTTGTTATGGCGTGCACATCTGAGAATGATTATTCATGCCCGTGGTACTTTGTGATGGAAAAAATGTCAAGGATCAAACTGTAAGTGTACATTAATATCTTGACTATTAGATTTGTATTATGTGCTAAGATGAGGATTACCTCAAGAAGAGTTAACCTATACAAGTTATCAATTGCAAGATAATCATATGTGTATGGATAATAATAATGTTATACGTATTTCATCTATCGTATTCTCTACATAAGAAAAGTGAGTTAATGGCAATTCAATTATCAATAGTCTATTGCCATTGTCTTGGAAATTTATTTTAATCATGCTTATACACATTAACAGTAAAGCATATTTTGATTCATTTTGCTTTGGTAGATAGCTAGATTCGGTCATGCATTTGGGCTATAGAGCAAATATATGGCTGCCTAACTTAACCATTTGATGAATAGGAATATTGAGAATGTGAATATTTGTAGTAGCTATCTTCATGTACAAGCCATCAAGTGGTAGGTTATATGCCATTACACAGCTCAATATCAATATTCAGAATCAGCATCCCTTTCACAATGTTATGATTTATGAAAATCCTTTTGTACAATAGTTTCACATCCAGAGAATGTGAATTTAGCGACAACTCTTTTGTTGAATGTTACCCTTTTGAGTTTTAACATGATATCAGAGTTTGGTTTAGGTATGAGTTTTAACATGACGTGTCGAAGTGTCTCACGTTCCGCCTATCAGCTTGATCTTTCAGATAGATCAGCCTTTGAACGCCTTTTCTTTATTTGTGCACATTTGTTATCACAAACTGCAAGCAATCGTGCACAAAAAATTTCTAATTCGAAGGTAGCTTTTCGAATTCATGTTGTGCACATTATGGGTAAATTATTAAATGGGAGATAGGATATGATGCGTATTGGTTTGTTGGCTTTTGCCTTTCAAGGCTACAATCATGCAGTTCAAGTAAAGTCCCAATCAGTAAAGATGCAATTGTGGAAGCTTCAGCTTCATTAGCCATCATCTAACCATATCATGTGCTTTACTCTTTGGACTTTTCTTATCCACCAGAATCTATCACACCTTTACTTAACCTTCCTTCATTGAGTCTTTAAATATGTCATATTGTTATAGTCTGTGTTACGAGTTCTTGCAGAGAAAGAGAAGCATGAGTGTCATGGCTTCTTGCTGCAATTCCGATATATTTTCATGGGTTCAAAACCTCCCGCAGTTGACTCAATGGAGAACGAATTCAATGTCCATTTGCATATGCTCTTCGGGTTTATCCCAACCTTCCCTCAATCTTTCCGTCTCCAAAAACCTTCAGTCTCCTCTTTTCTTCTCCATTGTTGCAGATTTTAACCTCACCATCTCTCTGTGGAACTCGAAACCATTGAAACTGAACTCCAAATCCTCCAACTTATTAGACGAACTGACCATTTCCCATCTCCTAAGAAACTTCATCGAAGATGTCCTCAGTTACGGCCCAACAAAATATAGCCATTCAATTAAAATCCCAAAACTCGATTCCATCGCCAACTTTAGAGATATCTTCAACCTGTCGTTTTTCACCCTCTCTTTCCTGATTTGCATATATGAAGCTCCTGCAGATCTCCGCTCGAGGTGTCTTGTCACTCTCAAGAACCATCTCACGACAAATCAGCTGAGAACCGCCTCGAAGCTGCTCATGAAGCTCTTGGGGTCTAATTTGGAGGAGCAGTGGATGCGATCCGTCAACCTCGCTATTACTAATTGGATTGTGGAGCTCCGAGGTTTGAACCATAACCTCAAGACACCATCTCCACTGTTCTCGTACGCTATTTCAACGTACGGGCTGTGGAAGGTTCAGCTGTACTGTCCTGTCATAGCCATGGACGTTCAGAGCACGAGCAATCCTTCGGTTGACGAGAGGCTGCAATTCTCCCTGAACTACCACCAGCTCGAGGGCGTGATCCAGTTCAATTACCAAGTAAAGATCAGAGAGAATTGGATTGAAGTGGTAGTGAACATTGATAACATAAGGTAATTTTTAAGGTTATGCAGTTCATGTGTTATTTGTAGTGTTTGAAGTTAGGGAAAATTGCAAAAGTTGAAACTTTTCCAATTTTACAAAAAGTGGGTGTGAATGTACCATATTTTTTTGCAAAATTTGTAAATTTTTCAAACAATGACAAAAATTCCCTTAAAATCATTTTTTGAAAAGTCAAAATAAAAAAATAATGTTTTTCAATCGAGCTCGCCGGTTTTTTCTCTTTTCTTCGAACCCATCTAACTCTGAAATCTTATGAAAGGACATGAATGATGTGTGAGAGAATAAAAAAACCGACAAACTAAAGTTGAATTTTTTTTGTAATTGTAAGTTTTTAGAAATTCTTTCGAGGGCATTGTAGTTATTTTTGGACAAGTACACAATTTGCAAAACAATGTCAAGTTCACAATAATTTTTTGCAAAAATGAAAGTTCACCGCCACATTTTGCAAAATTGAAAAGGTCAATGGCAGCTTTTTGCAATTTTCTCGTCGAAGTTACAATGTCATGTTTCTCGGGTTAATTACAGGTGCGACATCATCAAGCTCATCAACGAGACGTTACTTGCAGAGCAAGGAACCGGAGCAGCAGAGAAGCACTTCCCTTCCCGCATATGTGTCCAGCTCACACCAATTCTCCAAACCAATGTCCTGAGTGTATCAGTGGGAAAATCATCCGAAAACCCCGCGAGAGAGATCGGGTTCGAGAAGAGCATAGAAGGATCATTCGACCCTCCAAACCCGTTTCCCGGAATCAGCATATCCGCCGGAGAGACCACCACAGTGAGCCTCAAGCCTTGGAAGTTCGAGCAGTCAGTGAGCGGGTACAGCGCCAACATGAACTGGTTTCTCCACGACAGCATGGACGGGAGGGAGGTGTTTTCTTCCAAGCCCTCGAAGTTTGCGCTGATAAACCCGAAATCGTGGTTTAAGGATCGGTACTCGAGCGCGTACAGGCCGTTCACGAGGCAGGGAGGGGTGGTTTTTGCTGGTGATGAGTATGGAGAGCATGTTTGGTGGAAGATGGACAGAGGAGCTATGGGGAAGAGTATGGAGTGGGAGGTGAGGGGGTGGATTTGGGTCACTTATTGGCCTAATAAGCATAGGACATTCCATAGTGAGACTAGGAGGCTTGAGTTTAGAGAGACTCTTACTCTTACCATTGCTTAGCTCAAAAATTAATTCACCCATTTGTAGCCAAAATATGGCAACTTGTAGCTCTTGGTACCTACCTCCATGTTCATGGACTAAACAAAGTGTTTGTCTTGATAGTGGCTATTGGTGCCCACACCTAAGAATTGTAATTATTGTAATTGATGTTTGATATATGTCTTTTATGTGTATTGGAAAAAAAAGTAAGAAAAAAGGACCTATATGTCTCTTGACTTTAGATGCACCGTTGTTTACATACGTATGCCGATTAATTGTGGAAGCGGTACTGATCAACCAACCTCTCGTCATAACCATGAATCGTAAAACACAATTTAGGTTTTGGTGATTATAAGTCTCTCACAACACTTTTACGTCTAATTTTTTAAGTTGTGATTCTTAGGGATCAAACTCACTTATTATACATGAACTCCATTCATCATGCTGTCAACTCTAACGGTGGTATGAGTGAAAATCTAATAAATATGTATGTGCTGAACCATTTATTATTTTTTGACATGTAGTAACTTGTGAGAGAGGAAATTATGACTTGTAGTTATTGTCATTGATTAATGGTAACAGTGACCACCATGATAGAATAGCGTAGGTTACTCCATGATAATATGTATATGTCGGGGTAGTAGTGACCATCATGATAGAATAGCTTAGGTTAACAATGAACTTACAGTTATATGAAGTCTCTTACTTCATCCACAACTTTCTTTATAGTATGTATGTCGTGAAGCTTACTTGTTAGATGAGTGATCTACAATTGTCACAGTGAAATTGAATATCAATAAGGAATAAATAACATATGTTTAATGTGCTTCCTAGCAAAAATGTAACTTTCTAGCTTGCCTCTCAAGTCTCAACATGATCATACTAAACTAAATCAACACAATTCAGGTCGAACTGGTCGTCGGTGTAAATAGAATATGATTACATAGGCATAGTTGAGAATATTAAGAGAAAGTCTCGTCTTCTATCTCCTGTGGGGGCTATTATTAATGACTGCGTTTTTAAATTTCAATTTCTAAATCGCGTGAAATTGTCTTTTTTTAAAAGATATGTAAATGGAGTAGCTCATTTTTGTGTTAGAGCTGCTTTATCCAATGTTGTCTGGGACTTTGTTATCTGTCCTGACAGGTTTAAACGATGTCGTTATGGCTGATTTGCGTTTGTCTATCTTTTTGTTTGGTTTAAAAGAAATCAACACAATCCACAAAATTCTAATTCGGGACCTCGTATATTATAAAATCTCCTTCAAGGAAATCGATAGTAAATAGATGTACCAGGGCCTATTGGGCTATAATTCATTTGGGCCTTAAAGAGCAAAAATCCAAACCATGATCCATCAAATTATTATATCTAATCTGCAACGTTTTCGTGGGCCTGCTCTGCACAATAGGACACAGCACCTACGGCGCATGATAGCGAGAAGCATCCTGAAACGATACTCATACTGAAACACTTTCTTTTTGGTGGAGAAACTGATAAAAAGGCGGATATAACAAATACACTATCTTTTTTCTTCACTCAGCTGCATATATATTTCCTCGATTTCGTTTTCATTTCCCAATTTTTCGCTCCTCAAATCAACTTCGCGGAATTTATTTATCAGCTTCCACTAGCTCTTGCTCGCTTGTTCGATCCGATTTGGATTCGATTTGGTTCTGAGCTTCTCTTCCCATGGATCCGTCCACTGTTCTTCGGTCGTTTCAGCGTAAGTGTTCTGTGCTTTGAATGAGTGTTTTTGTGATTGTGGAATTGTTGTATTTGTGCATCAATGCTACTTGATTTGAGGTTCTTAGCTCTGATTTTGAACTATTCCGAGTAATTTTGGACTGTTTGTATCAAGTTGGGGTCAAGTGTTTAGGGTTCTTGTGGTCTGATCTGCTACTTGTTCTGTGGAACTATGTTGAGCTCGGTGGATCTGTTCAGCAAGACACCTTAAAGATGAAAATGGACATAGTTTAAGTTTCAGGTTGATGTTGATGGCATTTTTCAGTTGTCCTTCAAAATGTGTTTGTGGTCTGAAGTAGGACACTAATTTACCAGAAGTTCCCTGAAACTTGCACTGTTTAATAACTTTTAGTCGTCAAATTGTATCATTGCTTCTAAGTAACATTAATATGTATTGTGTATATATGGAGTATATTGGTGAATGTTACTCTATCCGTAGAAGAGTGGATATAAAAAATTCAAGTATTTTGGAACTATTTTAGGAAAGGTGGGCACTCATTTTGGAAATGGAGGGAATATTTGGTTTGAGAGTGTGAGTTTTGTGGTACCTTCTTGACAACTGAAGGAAAGTTATGGATTAGTATTCTGATGACCGCACTAGGGATTGAACACTGGACCTCTTAGGCGTGACTGCTCTTTTTAACCACTAGGCCAAGCCCAGGTGGGCTATTCTGGTGATTGTTTAATGCACCAATTATCAAGTTCAGTAAGAATTTCTCTGAAGGGGCTACATCGGTTGCTCAGAGTAATATAGTACTTTGTGCAGAGTTTGAAACTCACTTGCATTTGTTGGTGAACATTCATGTAAATATTGATTTATGTGTATTGTCATTTTACACGGCAGATTTTCTGATTGTTATCATAGTTTCATTGCAATTGATTATCTATGGTGATGCAAAACTCCAGATTCGGTAGCGACAGTACCACATGCGCGACCATTTCATGAGAGGCCGGGTATGGTTACCACCTCGAGGAAATTGTACGTTCAGGGCTTGTCAGTGGGGGGAAAGCTAACTTCTTCTCCAGCAAGGCAAAAAGGGATGTTAGTTTCATGTCTGAAGACCCCTGATGCTACCAAAGTAACTAATTCCAGTGGTGAGTTTATTTAAAATGCGGGCTTGTGTTATGCTGCATTGGACTGGACTGATGATGCTATATAGTTCTGTTGGACTTTCAATTCACATTTCATTGTTCTGCTGTTATCAAAGATCAGCTAAAAATAATTTCAGAATATTTGGATGTGGTTATATGTTACTCAAATCAAACATGTGTCTATTTAACAGTGTCATGTTCAAACCAATGGCCACTGACTTCTATATTGTTCTTTAGTGTGGATCAATATATCAATTAAATTCATTGGATTGATGTACAGAAGGATATGAGAAACAATATGATCTGATTTCTTCTTTTCAAGTTTTTCTGTTGCATTCATATGTGTGTGTGTGTAATTATCTAGCTTTCATAAACTTGATAACTGTTATTGATATTTTTTATCAGATAACATTTCACAAGGCTCAGTGGAGAAGAAGTCGTTAAATGCTACTTTTCCCACTGAATTTGAGGTGAATAAATCTTGTTTTTGCACTCTATTCATGTATAAGTACAGGTTAGTTAGAAATATACTCAAAATATCCATGTTTGTAATTCAAGTCCAAATTTCTTTTTGAAACTTATCTATATATGCCTAGGGAAGTCTGTAGCAAACTTCAAGTCAAGACATTCCAGAGTGTAACTTCAAGATTAGGATAAAGCCTGCCATCTCTTTACTCTTTGCAAATCAGATGCTTTTAGGAGCTTATCAAGGTTGATACTTGGCATGTGAACTTCTGTTTTGTTCAAACATAGCGGGATACAGTGAAAAGTGCAATCACTGCTCATATTTGGCGGTTCAAGGACATGCTTAAGGCATTACCCTTCCTGACAATCTTAATGTTCCTTTATCAGTTTGTATGATGTGTTTATGTTTGGGTTTCTTTTCTTGTCTAATTGTGTAGAACACCTCATTTTGTTTTCGTTTACTTTGATCATCCTCTTTGTTACCAGCATATTTGGAGTTGTTGCATCTTTTGTCATCTATTTGAAACATAATTAGCATGTTAATTGTTTCCAAATAAATAGGATCTGGTACTAGAAGTTTGTGATGAAACAGAGGTTGCTGAGCTGACATTGAAGGTAACTCCTATACCCTAGTTGACCATCAGGCCAGCCTTTTGCTTGCTAAGTTTTCATTTGTTTCGAAATTTTATGCTTGCATTTGGAACTGTAGAAGTAAATATCAATCAGCTCACAAATTATTTAATGTTCCTCGTTACATAACTGTGGCATGTAGCAATCATGACTTTTAGGGCATGGAAAAAGAACAAAGTAGTTCTTATGTGCAGTGACTTGTGCTCTTATATTTACAATATAGATCATGATGTGAAGTGTCTACAAATTACGCAGTCTTTTTTATTTTTATGGATTTCATTTCTCGGTTGGCATTTAGTATAAGCATGACGGAAGTTAGTTGTATAACTAAAATCAGTTACGTAATGAACATTTTTATGAGATATTTATTTAACAAACTTGAAATATACTAATATATGGTAATTGTTAACTGCCACTTATTACTTTGTGATAGGTTGGGGAATTTGAAATGTATATGAAACGGAATGTTGGAGCCACAAAAGCTTCCGTGTCTGCTTCACCTACAATATCACCTCCTGCTCCAAGTGAACCCTTGATCAAATCAGTTCCTCAGATCACACCACCACCATCTAAAGGTGCTCTTGTAATGAAATCACGGAAGTTACTAGCCCTGGAAGCTTCTGGAGCTTCTGGATATGATTTTGTGGATTCTCCAAAGGTAGAATTACCTTTATGGCACAAACCACTTTTAAATTAGTCCTAAACTACTACATCTACAAGATAATTTCTCTCATCTGTCTTATATCCCAGATTGGTGAATTCAGGAGGGGGAGATTTAGGAAGGGGAAAAAATTTCCTCCCATCTGCAAACCGGTATCTGCTGCACTTTAACCTTTTTAATGTTCTGTCTGTGGTTTGAAGCATGCCAATATTATCATCTAGTGATAATTTCCTAAAGACTTATAGGCCTCTAGCTTTATCAACCAATGATTGTGTAACTGATGTTTTCAATAACCAAAATTATGTGTTTCTACATGCTTGCCGATGCTTATGGCCACATGCAAGCTTGCACTTTTTTGCACAATGCAGATATGGAGATCTTGGCACCAAAATCCTTTTGTTGTTTGATGATTCATTGCATCTTTAGATATTAAAGTCTAGCTCCCTCCTTTCCTAAATGACGTCATTCTTTTTTAAATTGGATGCTAAAATACAAGTGTCTACTTTCCTTTTTGGAATTGAATCCACACAATACCAATAATATATTTTCTATGAGTTAGTTATTACTGTATGAGTGTCTTAGCAAGTGAGAGCATATGGGATGGGGGCATGAACAGAAAGTTTGCGAAGTAAAATATGGTACCTGTTTTGGTATTGAGGAAGTATATGTTTAGCAGACCATGCTTTTTATCTGTCTTATAGCTCGAACCACATTTATTGCTGGCGCCATAACTTTCCTATAATTCTAAGAAATTTGAAACAGTTGAGGAGATTAGTTATATTTGATACACACAATGCACAAAACTACCACTTGTTTTAACCCCTGATACCTGCAAATTTTGCTGTACAGGGTGATGTAGTTAAAAAAGGACAGGTCATAGGATATATTTATTACTTCAAAATGCTGATTCCTGTGAGGGTGAGTCTTCTGTTTCGCTTCTTCAACTGTGGCTATGTGTTTCAGTAGATGTTTCTATTGACAGTTTATTCTCGATTCTCTAAGCAGACAGATAAGGCTGGAGAGGTCTTAAGGTTTCTCATTGATGATGAAGGTATAATCTCTATTATCATTTTGTTCATTACCTTTGTTTTGCTGGTATTTATATTCGTCGAAAACAAAACACCATAAGCATTGCATTTTTTAATTTATTACGTCATTTTAAGCTCTGGGAGCAGGCCAGACAGAATACAGAGGAAATGAAACCAATAATATTTAATATGTATATTTAATCATCTAGGTTTGCACTATTAATACATATTGTGTGATACTGAGATTTAATTTATTTCTGGTTTGTCGATCTTTTGCTTTTTCCTGGCAGCGTATCCCAATTTCTAATCTGGCATTTCAGTGATATCACAAGAAACAGTATGACCATGTTTTGATTCATATTCTTGCAATTCAATACATCCATTAACCTCATAAAATACTTCCAGCAAATTTAGGCGGCCAGTTTGTTTTCTATCATTCTAGGCTTTCAAATTTAGTGTGAATTCTAAGATGCACTGGGTGTCTGGGTCTATGAAACTCTTATTAGCAACTTTCATTTGTGACCGTCTCACTGGTTGGCTTTGACCGTGTATTGCTTGCAGAACCTATTGGTTATGGAGACCATATCCTTGCGATCTTGCCGCGATAAAATTGATCTCTATCTGCTCACACAATGGTTGAAGAGGTACCAATTTTGGCAGCTGCCAAGGTTTGCAAGTTTGTATTCCCCAAGTTTTCTGTTTGTTTTCACTTGTAGAGCTGTAGGTGGGTTACATGTAATTTCACTTTCTGGACTGTTGTAAATCACTAAATCCGAAGAATATATGACCGAGCGGATTAAAAGAGGTTTATCATGTATTGAACATTATTTACGTACTCTAACTACTGCTATCATTTACACTATTAATTTATCAGCTGGGTGGGAAGCATATTGATAGAGCTGCCCAAAATTAATCGAACTGAGTAGAACTGTCTCAATTCGATTTAAAACCGAATTGAACCAAATTTTATCGGTACATTTTGATTTATAAAATGAGAACTGACAAAAAAATGAATTAAATAAAAAATCAATCAATTTAGACACATGTCTCATTTTAAATCGTCGATATTTATTAATTGTGCTTACAAATACTTGTCCAGCAGTAAATATGTCAAGACCCGTCAAAAATGTAATAATTTCATAAAAATTGGATTAAAAAAATCTAACCAAAAATTGATAAATCAAATGATAAATCAGTACGGTCTAAAATCTAAAAAATTTATAAAATTCAATTCATAAAAATGAATCGTACCTAATCAAAAATTGATATGTTCAAAATTAAAACTGAATTCTATCAACTCAGATTTTGTTTTTCTTGAAACCAAATCGATCAATTCGGTTCAAAATTAAACCGAACCGATTCAAACCAAACCATACTTCTAATCTAACTCGGAAGTGAAAGGTGAAACTACCAAAGTACCCCTGAAGAAAAAAGTGCACCGAATTCATTGGGCTCGCCTCCATGCTTTTTTGTCAGTGCCCCTGGTTTTAAGCCGCGGTTATATCCTCTTCTCTTCTTGTCCTCATCTAAAAGCTACCTAATCTTAAATTAATTAATTAATATCCCCATCGATAAAGACACGTCAACGTTCTCATCCCTAGCCCACTCCTCCACCATGTCAAAATACCCTCTCCACGTGTTCAACCCCGTTTGGTTATTCCCAAAACACCCAACCCAAACAAGCCCTTACGAATAAAAATCCAAATCCATTCCCTCGCATCACATCGCTATATATAAACCAAACCAGTGACGATTTCTCAACCTTATCCACAGAGACCATCAGCAATGGAGGTGATGTCGCAGCTCGCAAGATCCTCACCGCTCAATCCCAACGCTCCGTTGTTCGTCCCGATGGCTTATCGGACGGTGGAGGACTACTCTGAGCAGTGGTTCGCCCTGGTCCAGACCTCCCCGTGGTTCCGCGACTACTGGCTCCGGGAGCGGTTCCAAGATCCACAGCTCGCCGACGATCTCGACGACGATCCTCTCCTCCCCGACGTCGACGCTCTCTTCGAGGACTACTCGGCCAAAGGTACTCGATTCGTCGATCGATGAACTGCTACTTCTCGTTTTTGCTTCGGATCTGAAACTGTTTGTGGTTTGTGCAGAGGAGGAGAAGAATCAGAATCACTGCTCGGATCTGGTATCGATGGCGGTGCTGAGGTGGCGGAGGGGGCGAGGTGTGGCGGAGGCGGCGCCGAGGTATGTGGAGAAGGCGCCGAGGAGAGTGAGTGTTCGAGTGAGCCCGAGGACGATTCAGCAGCCGAGGTAGGTCGTAGATGGAGTCGTAACGGAACGGAACGAGTGGTTGTTTCATTTTGTGGCTCTTTTATTATTGCACATTTTCGTTTATGTGTATAGAGGATTTGTGTTTAATTTAATGGGTTTTTGATTTATGTAATGACACACGGTCTTTGATCTTGACTTTATGTTGTGACTGCAACTTTGGATTTGAGCTTTATAGAAAATCAATTGCGGATGGGAAGGGATTATAGTACACCCAAGTATTAGAGCTTTCTATTTACCAATTGGAGTGTCCTGACTATCAATTAATTATTTTTTTTCGCTTTATTATATTTTGTCAAGAATATAGCATATTCAGTTCGCATTTTTAAAATACGACATAATTATCACTCTCAAAAATCGGAAGAGCAAATAATTAGCGATTTAATATGAAATGAAAACCAAAGCATGTAATGATTTTTTCGCAAACTGAATAACTAAATTGAAAATAGGATTCGGTGAGATCTCCAGCTAGGTTCTGGCTATTGTCCTTGGAGAGCCTGAAGATGGAGTGATGGTTGGGCTCCTCGCCTCATGTGGCGACCTATATCTCGAGGCCGGAGGTGGGTGAATCTTGTTCAAGGAGGTGAGGCGGTCGGAGGTGGGCTAGGCAGTAGCTCTGCGTCAAGGGGACCGGAGGCGACTCACTGACCCCAGGTTATGAAAGAAGAAAAAAGAAAATTGAAAATGGTAAGAAGAAACAGAGCCATGAAGTTGAAGAAGAAAGGGCTTCCTTTAGCTTTGAACAGTCCCTATTACACAAGATTTAAAAAGACGGAGACAAACCCATCTATTTTAAAAGAAGATTTTGATGGTGTAGGATCAGAGACATTGATTCTCTGACAGACAGGAA
>JAYMTP010000908.1:0-27966 GCA_036897365.1 Geranium brycei | reverse complement strand
GGGCCAGCGGGTAAGAGTGCAAGGCGATTTGGGCTTAGAGGAAGCAACCCGATGTGATGGGGCTCAATGTGGAGGGGGAGATTGTTAGGAATTCCACATCTGAGTCCAGGTCCCACATCGGAAGTGTACGGGGTATAAGGAGAGTTTATATACACATTAGAATCAAGACACACCAGACTAGTCTTTTGAGTCAAAGGTGGGCTCTAATGTGTATGTGAGCTTTCCTTGTGGTGTGCTTTCGATTGTCGTGACCTCGAAAATGATATATTAAATATTTTTTATTGAATGCAGGTTCTTTCAAATCCATTTCATTGTAAATTATATATATTTTTCGGTTATCTTTGTGTTGTATAGAAATAATATATAACTCGATTTATAACCATTTTGAACCCGTCTATATTTGGATGATTTGATTGATGCTTGCATCCACACACCGTAAGGTCAAACAACATTATTTCTGATTATTGTAGAAAAGATTTGTGTGTCCCAAAAACCCACATACAAAACAAAATGTTTGTAGCCTCTCATACTTGAATGTAGCCCAATGGGACCCCGTATGATCCCGCCAGTTTATTCCTCTGTTTGAGAGGTTTATCCATCACAATGGACACTTGAATCCTCATAAAATTTGAGGGATCATAGCACGTGAACTGCCATACTAACTCTCCAATTAGTCGGACTATCCTGTTTGTCTTCATGTTGATGGGAGATCATGTATTTGAACTCATATAGGAAATGTTTCAAGTTTCACACTAGTCGGCCCCTAATCCATCCTCAATCTCTCTAGAAGGAGAAGATGCATATTGAATGTTCATGGACTGCCCAGAATAAGTCGTGAAACATCATTTTTAGTGTAAAATTGAAACAAAAAAGGTTGGACTCAAATGCCTGAATATAAACTCCACCTTTTAGTTTCCACAAACCATCCATAACCTCGATGAAAGCGGGTCAAATCACAAGTTGCATTGAATGAAGTTGATACCCCCGCATTGGAAAGAAACAAAATCTTATTGCTCCTCTTTGCAAAGACTAAAGATTATTTTTGGATAATCTTGAAGAAATCATAAAGCATTTTCTCCAATATGAAATAAGTTGGTGAAGCAATCACACATGTAGAATCTTCACATGTGAGTTTAAGATAACTTTTAGTCTCGTCAGTCTCGTTCAAAGAACGACTTACTTCTGTTGTAAAAAGAAACTTATCCGGAATCATCGGTTAGGTTTTATCCAAAAGATTGACATTATCTCTGGCCCTATCCTTTGGGGCCCTGCATACAAGTTTTGAAGGATTATTTGTTTGCCCGAGGTCTTCGACTTGGGTGAAGTCGTAACAAGATAACCGTAATATTGGTCCAAAAAGGGGGACTTCTGCAACGGGCTATCCAACCAAACCAACTGACAGAAGTCACATATATTCAATGGTCACCTATAACCGCTTTTGGTCCCAAATTTTTGGGGCTGCTTTTCAAACAAACGGGCTAATAAATTATATAAAACAATAAGTCTTTGTCGGATTTCTTGGCCTGTTATCCTTTTCTCGTAGGTCAGTCGCTTGCTTGAAAGTAGCAGGGGATCGAACACACACTAACACTGTAGGGGCTCCTTTGAGCGTTGTAGCTGCAGGGACAAAGAGAATGACTAAGTTGATAGATTATTTGCAAGACGGAAAGCCTATTGATATGGTCTTAACTCATTGGAAGTACCTTCACAAATGAATGTAAGGTGGATATTTAAATGCTTGCTCAAATTGGTGAGAGTTCTGCTAGATAAACATTATTAATTAGCACCTTTTGATGAGAGATATGACAAACGCTATAAGGTTAGTGAAACTTTTAATTATAAAACTTGAAGTTGGATGTCCTTCATGAGGCTATCCTCATAGACGATAAACAATACCATCCATATTTGCAATGGAATTCGAATCTTAACTGTATTTAACTTGTTAAATTGTATTGAATTAGAACTAATAACTAAGCCCAACAATGTAGCATTAAAAAAGGCCATATAATAAATAAATAAATCTTAAACACCCGAACCATGCTAGGAAAAAGTTAGAGGGCATTTATAGGAAAAAGTTTAAGCTCAAAGAGAATAGAATTTTCAACATTTAATACAATGCATGAATACGTATTTACAATGATGCATGTAGTAATTCTGTAAGTCTATGATTTATTTAGCAGCATAATAATAATGTATGTACAAGAAGTGGTCAAAACCAGGGATGCCATGTTGGATCCATCATGCATAAATTCCTAGGTGTCAAGGCAGCCTCAACCAATTCGGCAACACCTCTTTGAACCGATTGAGGTTGGTCCATGGCATTCTCTTCCTCTTCAGAAAAGGATTGCGGGGCTATTACATTGATCCGCCCAATGACATGCTCAACATTGGTAGTCACCTTAAGCTTGAAGTCTATGGGATTCATGCTACTCCCTCCACCAACACTCGCCAGAGGCATCCCAAGCGGCCGCCTCCAAGACCAAGACAGCAGTTCATCTCGGAAAAACATGGCTAGTTGATGCCACAAATGCTGACTTTGCTGCAATAATACACAACAAACAACATTATGGTTAATAATAATAATGCACATTCATTCTGAAACATTAAAGTTAATGAATCACAACACTCACTTTTGGAGAAACAACAGCCTGTGCAGCAGACCCCATCGCAGACACAATAAGCCCTTCCACTCCGAAATGGGAGAAAAATGCTTGCAAGTTCCTTGTCAAACGGAAAGGAACCGGTTCATTGAACTCTATCATCCCATTGGAATCATAAGCAGGGTGAAAATCCGTCTGAAATATTTTCCCAGTGTTCTTGGCGAATAGAATCTTATTAGGGGACCTTCCTCCGATCTGTAGCATATACGACATGAAACTTGAAAGAGCCAACTGGATGGCAAATTGCTTCTTGAAAGCCCACATATGATTGCCGCTCAGGAGAGTCTTGTACATGTACTGGGACAGTATGCTGTCAGTTACCACATTCTTGGTTATGTCATTGTAAGCTTGGAGGCGGAGGTCAACAACAGCTTCAGGGGAGATTTGGCCAGATATAGCTTGGTTCAACTGCTCCTTGAAATAGGTGATCGGCAGATCTGCCTCTCGGTCATTCCTTGCACAGTGGTTCTCATACACCTCAAGGAAGGTGCTGTACATCAAATCATCTTCTACCATGCGGACCTGGGCTCAAGCAACAATAATTCAGAATTATATAAAGGTTTCTAACACAGTCACATATTACTTAAGCAGTCTCATCATCATAGATCTATTTTAGAGAAAAATCTAGGAAATGAAATTTGTATGACAGAGGTCATCATCACCTGTGACCAAACAGGAATTATAATTGGTGTGTGAATGCATATGTGGCGGCGTCTAGATTCCTTGTGCTTATCAAACATCTGGTTCATCACACGGAACAGCTGCAATATCCGTTCATCACTTCTGGCATTGGGAGTCAAAGATGTCTGGACAATAAAATGGCGCTGAGAACCATCAGATCCTATTAAAGTTAATCGACGGAAACTGCTTCCATGCCTTCGTACAATAGGAATGTCAGCTCCAACCCGGTCCAACTTCACTGTATGGTCAGGTGCAATTTCCTGCAAGGTTTGGTTACACTTGTTATAACAGCAAACAAGGTGGAAACACTACAAAATAAAATAACTTCTATGCTAAGCAATGCTTTAAAAATCCATGACTTGTCCGATTAATCCCCAATTAATCCCCAACTAGTCCCTAGAAGGCTCTCTCCGACCGTCCAGCGTTTTTTACAAGTGATGCTAGGTTACTTATTTTTGCATTCTTTTTTTAGAAATACATTTGGAGTAAAAGCATCATCTACCACCAAAAGGCATAGATCTTGTTAAAAGAAGTTACCTGATCACTAAAATACTGTCCAGGAACCTCCACATCAACAACATGGAAATCACGCAAGACTTTGCTTTCCTCTTCCAGCTTCAGCACAGCTGGAAACCTGTCCTCCACATTGCTCTGAAGAACATTTTTCCAATGTTTCAATCTCTCAGTCAATTCAGAAAGTGTGGCTGGGAAGGTAGTTGTGCTTTCAGGATCAAGATCGCGCTCGAAATCCTGCTTGTATTCTCTCACAAAATCTACATGTTTATTGACAGCATCCGCCGAGAAGCAGGCTCTACAAACCCCAGAGAGCTCCTTCTTGAGAGATTGAGGCACCTCCGCTGTTGTGGCAGTTGGGTACTTATAACAGCGGTGGAGAAGAGCATTAACTACTGCTAGAAGTCTTTCCTCTGGAAGAGTAACAAACCTTGAACCAATTTCTGTGAGCAGAATCTGAAGATATACAAAAGAAATATCATTAAGTATGCCCTGTAGTAGGAACTGGATGCACTGCTAAAAATTTCCAAGAAATAATAAACCAAAACTGTTTTTTATTTTGGAAAGGTCAAGGTGAACTTAGTGCTAACATTAAATCCCTATTAGGCAACCGAAGAAGGGAAAAAACTTAGTATGGAAAAGTAATAAATTCTTAGAGACAAAAATCAAGGTACTCTCTATTTAAAGTACCTTATTTAGCCTTCTGCAAACAATTAAGGATTAGTGACTTAGTCGTGCTCTTTGTTCTCCACATGCCCCATGTTCTACCATTTGCCAAGACATTAATGAGGTGATAAGTAACTCAAATTGGTAACCATGACATACTTCACTTCCCAAGAAGAAAATTGGACTTTATTTTGGAACATCCAAATTAGTAAAGCATGACACTTATTCTGACAGGAGTAATATATTGTCCTTTTCTTTCTTTTAACATGTCAAAGGTTCGGGGTGGAAGCGGCGTGAACAGGCTATGATTTTCTCAAATACCATCGGAAGGAAAATTTCCAGTGTTCTCAAAAACACAAGGGGCATCAATAATCTTTAATAAAATAAGAATGATTGAGTAATCACCTCAAGTTCACTGGCCAAATTAGTATGCTTGCTTCTAAGAGCCTCCATAATATCCTTTGCAGCATCGAAAGCACTGGCAGCGGAAGCTGCAAGACTCAGAGCACCACTTCGCCTTAATGTATTTTGACCACCTTCATTCATATTTGAAGTATTTTGTTGGAGAGATTGGTCATTCCCTGAATGCACAGTGCCTTCTACAGCATTGGACCTTTCAGAATCTTGCCCATGAGAGGACCCAATATCATGTGATCCCAGCCCAGCACTAGATTGAGTGCCTTGGTGGACTTGATTATCCGTGCCTAAGGAACCACCATGACTTTGAGTTCTTGCATTTCCATCGGCCAGGCCAAGACCACCACCCCCAGAAACATTCTGCTGCATTCTTTGCTGAGCCATTGCAAATCTGTTATTAAGTTCAGATTTGTTTGCAACATCACGGCGCTCAAGCAAATATGTCCGCAACCAGTAATAAAGAGCCTGACATATTTAAATACGGAGTAACAAGGTCATTAATCAAAACAACTTCATATGACATCCATTAGCAAAAAAAGAATAAATAAATAAATATAAAGCAGGGTCTATTCAGAACTGATAAATTTACATCAAGTTTACCTGCGGATACACTGTGGCAATTTTTAACAACACAAGTTTGCAATGAGGTGCTTCAGTACGCTGCAGAGATAGTAATAGCTGAGGAATCCAAGCAAGCCAAACCCAATGGGGTATTTGATCCATGTACTTGTCAAATGCCCTGCCCACAGGCTCATTGGAAGTATCAAAGCTCAAAAGATATAGGACGCGAGCAAGGTGACTTCTGGAGTTAGAAATGCCATACTTGATACCTTGAAGAAAACAGCTAACCGCATATTCTAACCAAATTTCATCATGAGAATCCTTGTAAGCCTGTAAAATACACGGGAAATAAGAATCAACTCTAGTTATTAATGACACGAATAGAATGAAAAAGTGATTATAGTTATCACCATGTCACAATAATTTCCCCAGCTTATCCATCCTTTAGGCAGATTCTTGAAGAGGCTGATAGCATTGGAATAAGCAAGGTTTGCACCCTCAGAGTCATTTAGCTTCAACAAGAAATCCCCCTTCAGGCGATAAATTTCTGCCTTGTGTTTCACTGGAAAATATTCTAGATTAGTGCTGTTGATCAAATTAATGCCACTTGTTAGCTCTCCCTTCATTTCCAGATAAGCCTTTGCCTGTTCTCTTATTTTCACAAAGGCCTCCTGAAAACATATAAAATAAAAGCACATGAAATATCCAGACTTCCTACTAACATACTGAGTACAAAAGAATGAGAACATTTAACAATAGAAAACTTAAAAAGTTTGCTGAATTAGGCAAAGAGAGAGTTAAGCACAAGAGGAGCAACACTTGACACATAACAATTCAGGATTCCATCTCATCACTACACACACCTAAAGAAAATAACAACCCTACAACACATTCGGAATTATTTGAACATCCCTAGGAATGTAAGAACTGAAAAGAATAATAATTAATCAAATGGTAAGGATTATCTTTAAGCCCAGTGCACACAAGTTTAACAAATTGTAATCATTAAATGGCCAATCCATACACTTTGTAAGGGACTCCTTTATCACCTCATGATCAAAGTATCAAACCAAACAATAATAGTAATTTGTAATACCTGCACTTCCATGGTGGAATGGCCATACATCTTTTCAAGTATGGTAACACAAACGTCATAAAGTCCCTGCTTACGAGAGATGTGAGCAAGCTTATTTACATTCCATGCTTTGTCACGATAACCAAGATGGTGAAGTTGCGGATTTGTGGTACCAAAATCCTTAAACGCATCTATAACAGCATTATACATTTCATTCCTCCATTGAAGCAAATCACACCAAACAGACATATTATCCCACTCATTTGGAGTTCTCAGTCTCCATGTTTCAAGAATGTCCTTGAGATCTGCATACAGATTTCCATGCACACCAACAGAATTTCCAGAAAGTTTGTTTCCATTGGCAATATCCAAAAGAATTCTGGCAGATTCTTGAACTTCAACTAGCTGTTGGAATTGCTGCAATAGAGGGATTCTAGCATGGACAGACATCTCAGGTAATTGCCACCACTGCTCTAAAGCAAGATCAACACCTTTTCCTACAATATTTTCAGCATCGCCTACACCATTTGTATTTTTATCATGCAAGGCAAAGAATGCCTGAACCAAACGAAGTTTCGGAGTCTCTTCCACTTGAGCCTTCGGAATAACGTGATCCTTCATATATGTCCAATCTGGCAATTTCCAAAGTGTATCAAGTAGAATCTCATAATTATCTATATTCTTTCCAAAGTCCACCAATGCATCCCATTGACTAAGTTGAGTAGCACAATGAATCCACTGCTCTTCCCAAAGACACATCTCAGCTTTCGGAACAACATTGCTATATGTACCTTGCGTTGCTTTAACCATAGCTTGGTAGAAAAGGCCTTGTGCACGCTGCCAATAACCATGCTGAACTAGAGAAAGCCCAGCCCTGGTTTCTGCAGTAGTAGACCTTTTCTTCCATAAACCACACCTCATATCTTCTTCATTGAGCAACCGATAAAGCTCGGCCAAAGATTCAGCACACTTTGTTTCATTCAAGAACAACATGACGTGACTTTCAAGCAAAGCCAATGAGATATGCCATGCATTGTAAGTTTTGCCAATATACTTAATAAGCTCACTTGGCATCCGAGGTTGAGGGTGGCTTAACTGAAGCCCTTCAAGAAGTGCTTGCACAACATTTGGCCTGCAACCTTGCTGTTTCTTATGGTAGTCTTTTGACAAGAGATTAATCATTGGTTTAGCCAAAGCTACCTGTTCTTCTTTATGCAAGGTGACCCAAACAATAGGAAATACCAGCACCCACAAATGATAAGCAACATTTGGATCGGTGTGCGCCAATTCTCTCAATGGAATAACAAGATCAGCCACCTAGAACAAGGAGCAAAAGGTTAGTAAAACCAACTCTAATATACAAATTTCACAGAAGATTCACAAGATAATTGTGCAGCATTCCAAAAATATAAATCTTTTTCTTCAAAAATGATAAACCTGAAGTTTGCTTGTCTCATTCAGAAATTGGGCATGTTTCAGAACGAGGCTATCTAATGTAAGAGGGGTATCTTCAGGTCCATCAGGAACATCAGCAAGCTGGTACTGCATCCCAGAATTATCCGATACAGAACTTGAAAACACAAGTGGAGGCACTCTAGCAGAGTTTGAAGCGAGTGTGATAGGTTTGTTTTCCACTAAGGTTGCAAGAAGAAGATCAATCCCTTGTTTGAGCCAAAATACATCACTCAAAGCTTCCCAGTCTTGAATTTGTATTATGTACTGCAGCCTAGTGAACAATGTTTTGCCAAGAGATTCATGATAAAGTGAAAAGAAATTCTTCCTAATTTCAGGATCACTAGCTCGCACACCAAGCATAAATTGCCTCTCCACCTTGAGAAACACCTCTTGACGTAGAGCCAGGGGATACCTGCAAGTCAATCAATCAATAATGTTCCAATCTTGATGAAAGCAAAGTCCAAGCAAACTTTATATATATGATACGCACCTGTTTGAATCGGCACATATTCCATAAAGAAGTTGAAGATACTTTCTATCCCACTCGTCCAGAGCACTCGAGGAGAAGTTCTGCTTATCAACTTGGGAAAGCTTCTGAAGAAAAGAGACTATTTCCTTGGGTGTGAGAAAAGCACTCGATGTTGCAGGTGTGCCTGGCTTGCTGACATCGTCTTCTATCCACCCTTTTATGACACCAAGTATGCAAAGGAGAACACTAGCATCAGTGCCCTTCTCCGAGAGCAAACCATTCAAAATTTGAGTGATGGATCGTTTGCACTCAGCAACAAGCATGACCTTGTCACAGATAAGTTTCAACACGGACTTTAAATTTGAGATAACTGCTCCAGCATCAGCACCGTGACGAGAAGAAGTGACTGCAGAATCTGAATCAATTCTCTGACCCTGAAATAATATATTTGGTTAAAGTAATTTTAGACGAGAATACATATAACAGCCATACAAATATTAAGTGTTCAATGAAATAACTTATACAGCAATAGCTCTAACTAGAGCAAAAACAAGACAATGACATAAAATTGTCAAAGAGAACTCATGCAGTCTGATTCATTCTGACCTAAAGTTGATAACATGGTATTAGCATGGGATGGGTTCTTACTCCATGTTTATGAACAATTTTGTAATTTATATGACATCAAAAAAAACTACATTGTCAACATGAAACTGTCCACACTATTGCACATGAATACTAAATTGCTGATAAATAAAATAAAATATGAGAACAATTTTTCCTTTCTACAATGAAAAATAAACATCTTTAAAATTGAAAATAGTACACCAAGTAAAATAGTTTGCGTTAGAGAGAGGAAGATACAAAAATAGAAAACAAAGATAGAGGCATACTTGTCTCACGTGAGAACCAGCTGATGTTCCCATATCCCGTGCCAGGCGTTGAAGGATGCGAACCAAAATAAATGGATCAATAAAGTTCTTATGAACCTCTGTCAAGGTCTGAATGACAAGCAGCACAAAACTAATTGCATTTGCAGCACTGTCTTCTCCTGCACTCTGGGTAGTGACAGTATTGATGTGCTTCTGTATCAACTCATCAACCTTCTGGTACAACAACTTCACATCTTGTGGTGTCTCTGCTCCTTCAATAGGAAAAGCAATAAATACCATCTTCAAAAGTGAGCACAGAGACTTTCCAGTATCCAGCATTTTATACTTGAAACAAGGTTCAAGAATCTGCAAATGAAATTAATATAACCATCACATATGAGCAACTCATTGAACATGAAAGAAGGAAGAAAAAATATAAAATTGCATGCCAGAGGGGGCATACTTGAGAAATCTGGCTGATGTTATTTCGAATGAACAAATGTGGCTGCTTCTCCAAAACCTTGTTCATTACATCCAAGCCTTGTGCAAGAGCAGTGGATGGATCCTTTGACTGTGATGGTTGAATATTGCTCAGCAGCTTTTCCAGATAATTGAACTTGACATTGGCATTGGGCCACACCTCCAGAGCCTGGGATAGCAACTCTAAAGCTTGTTTGTACATAGTACTAGCTTCTTTGTCCTTGGGCTCTATTACCAAGGCAACCTATTTCCACACAACAACAAAAAAACTAACTGATAACTCGGCACACAAAACAAAGAATCGGGAATGAATTCAGTAAAAGATAAGAATAAACTATAGGCATATACGATAGTGAAAATTAAGCCGAGCCTTACTCTAATGAGAAAGTTGATGATCATCTCTTCCATAGCAGCATTGGGCTTGAATTCTTCATCAGGTTGTCCAGCAGATCCAGGGGTTTCTATATTAGGGATAGATGAGGCACCACCAGGGGACATGATACCGAGGGATTGAAGGCCAGGTTCAACCTTCACCCGCTTACTTGGATCTTCAGGGAGTGTAGATACATCAGTAGGTCGCTTAGAATCAAGACCAGAAAGGCCAGAGTTAAACTCATCCCCAGTCTGGCTAGGGGCGTCACCATCAGTTACAATTTTCATTTCATTTTGCCTTTGCCTTTCCCAACCAACAACTAATCCAGCAAGTTCAATAGCTAGACGCCTATTTTCTATTGTAGTATTATAAGGCAAACCTAGGCGACTAAGAGAATTCACCATCTGAGGCACAAACTGTGCTCTACAGCTATAGAATAGATCTGAATGGCGAACAATAAGCTGGAAAATGTGAATCAAATTAGGAATTGAATGACCTTCCTCAACCAGAATTTTTTTTGTATATCGTATCCAAATTGGCATTCGTGAGTCCCCAAGAGGCAACCTCCGTGGTAGTGCCGGCATGAGTATATCCAGTGCCTGCTTGACCAACATCTTGTTTTCTGGTTGGCAAGTTCTAAGTAGGGCAACAAAAACCTGCATCCTCATAATAAACATCAGAAAAGTTTTTACTATTGCACAGAAACAAAATGGCAGTACCACATACTGTATCTACATATGTCTATTCATATCAAACCATGATTTAGACATTTCTCTGATCTCAGAGGAAGAAACAAGGGTTGATATATCGGGGAGTAAATGCACTAAAAATAGGGAGTAATCTAACAATCATAACTAGATCTGATCTTTTAAAATCAATCTGTTTTTATCAGCAATAATGAAATCTATCTTGAGAAGTATTAGCAAAAGCACTTGCCAAAAGTTAAAACCAGAATATAATATCTATATCCACCAATGTGCCAATAGTTAATAAATAATGACATTAGCAAGTTCTAGAACTTTATTACTAGACATCAGGTTCACATGGCCTACACTATTTACTTATCATAACAAAACAAATATAAGTACCTGGAGTATAATTTTCTCCGGGGCTTGATACGCCTCCAAGAAATGACAAACATTTACAAAGGCCCATTGCTTACTTGCACTGTCCTCACGCTTCAGATGATTCCAGCCAAACTTGATAAGTTCTTTTCTGTGATTAACAAGATCACTCTGCAGATGCTTAAGAAGTAAAGTTGCAAGCTGCAAAAGTTCTATCCTCAATGGTTCATCATATGCAGCAGACACCTGTAAAAGAAGGTCATAACAATTTAGCGTTATAATAAAAAACACTTTGCAGGCCAATGAGTTGGAGAGCAAACAGGGAAATGCCATAGGAAAAAAACTTCTTAGCACAAATGTAGGATATCACCTCTTCTGGTGGATCAAGAAGTTTATCAACAATTGTTTTAATTATAGCAGGATCAACCACATCCCAACTTTGTCCATTTTTGAATGCATGAGCCAGCATTGGAAGAATGAGATTTTGCATAACCACCACCAAATGGTCATGATCAAGTTGTTTTGACTGGAAGAGATTCAAAAAATGCAAAAGAAGCGTCATTTTCATAGTTGGTGGATACCCTTCTGCAACCTGAAATACATTATGATAGTTAGTAGCACTTACAACAAGCAAAATGACTATCAGAATGTTGGAAACAGCCAGAATGTGGTGTATCAAGGCAGTACCTCAATGATGTAAAACTCCTTCAAGAAGGTATAATCAATGCGAGTGTGATACAAGAAAATGGAGAGGATATCAAACAGAACTTTCACTTCACTTTTCTCATGCCGTAAATAATTCAAAAAACATTTAACAAGCCATTTGCTTTCTTTCACCTGCATTTCAGTTTTTAAATTCAAAAGACAAGAAAATCAGCAGAATAAATGTTAATATAAAGTACATGTATAATTGTAGAAAGTAAAGATATAGGCAAACTATGGCAGGCAGTTTTTTCTTATCAATATTATCCGGATACAGAGAAATCAAAAAACAAATCAGAGTTTTAGATTCAATTGATTCCATAAAATATAGGTATTGGACATTTGAAAAATCGATGAGAAGTATAAAGCTACTGCTAGGAAATAACAAAATATATATCTAACATTTTCCACCTATCTTGTCAATTGGAATAAGCACACAAATTAGTTCATGCACAAACATAATATTTAAGGAATAATAGCAGCATCAATGCAGTGCCAGGAAAAGGGGGATGTCTTGGCTACAAGAACGTGCCTGGAAGCATTCCATTCACCTTCAGTAATTGTTTACTGCATCGTAAGTTAGCAAATGCCCGAAAGGAAGCCCATTTATAGTAGCAACTGCTAGGAACGCCTATATATTGTAGTATAAGAGGTAATGAACTAGATGTATGACAACCAGCAAAAAGAAAGAAGAAAAAATTAACTGCTTGGCAATGGTACTAAAATTGCACTAGATTAGTGAACTGGGGCCAGATATCTGATAGATAATGAGCTAATGGCAAGATCATAAAAGATATAAACAGAAATTTCCTACTGTTGTGGTCACATCGCATGAAACATTTCGCAAATACTGATTGGGTAACAGTTTTCTAAAAAACAATTCACCTAACATCATTTTCTCACTAACAAATTGTAGACATACACATATATAGCACAACGCAAAGCCAACTCAATAAAAATTAAACCTTTCCAGCCCTTATATGCAGTCCAATATTTGAAAGCTTACTCGGTAGGTATCAGAGCACATTGATTTGGGCCTATGACTCATGTGTTTCCTCCCTTTGTGATTTTTAGTCCACGTGCACAAGTAAATATGCATACCATAGAAAACCTAAAGTGGGGCTTGCACATGAGGGGGGATGTCAAAATATTAAGGTCACATTATTCGGAGAGAAAAATAAAGCTAGTTCCTTGTGTATAGGAAGCCAAGCCCTTAAATGTAGCCCAACAACAACGAAAAACTAACCTTATCACATGATACTGTTTTGTTGCTCATGCACTTTGGCTTGTGAATATATTCATTTACTAATTTTATATTTACAAAGAAATTTGGAGTTACTTGCAGAAAACTTACTTGCACTAGGTTTAGCTCTTGTTCGTTGCGCAATCGGGATATTCTTGCAGGTGACTTCCAAACAAGTACCAAAGTGTCAAACACAACACGGTTACTCTGCAACCATCCAGGGATAAGCTTGACCAAAGTTTTAACAAGTGCAAGTCCTTCAAAATAAGCATCCGAAGATGAAGCTGGAGTTACTGGAGGTGGATTAGAACTCTCAGGCAGAGGATCAAGGCCTTCATCGCCCACTGAAGCTACAGGTGGGGTTGACGTCACAGCAGCATCAGTATTAAGCAAATATTCGGGAAAGGCACGTGCAAGTATCTTCTGTGGTGATTTTGCAAGCTCGTCTCTCAAAGGCTGTCCAGCATCTGATCTTATAATATACATAAATCTGCATTCCATAAGAATATGCTAAGAAATTTGATTTGCGTATTTAACTCATAGGACAATAATCCTGAAGTAACAACTTCACCAATGATCTTGAACTTACCGCCTGAAGTATCGTGGTTCATTTAATCGAGCAAGAAAATAATCAACAGCATGTGTTGCATATTTATTTAAGAACTTTGTAAGTGGGAGACGATATGGACTGTTAATCTCACTATACACTTGTCCAGGAGAAAGAGCCCCTTCCAAATCGATAGTTAAGGTTACAAGTTCATCAAGGAACTTAGACGCAGCCTGGGGAAGAAGGTGAAAAAGCTCGATAATGGCTGCCAAAAAAATCAGAAAATATTAGTTGATGTCAACTTTTGTCTTCTATATTACTTTGGTAAGTGCAACACAACTATGAGCAACTCAAAGTACGTATAAGGAGAAACAAAATGCATTACCTGCTGCAATTTTTGGTTCCTCACCAGCCTTCCACGACTTCTGACTCTGTGCTAGTTTTTCTGGTTCCAACCATTTCTTTAGGTGCTCTATTAACTTGGTCCCCAAGGTAACATTAAACCAATTGGACAGAAGTTCAAGCAAGCGGGCTAAGCCTTGCAAAAGCGGCATGCTGAGATTTTTAGTATGAGCCAAATTCACTAGTATAGGTCTGAGACTGCTCTGCAAAAGTTCTTTGGGCATTCTTTGTTGACTGATAACCTATAAAAGAAATCGGTTAAAAGAGAAGAATATGCTCCAGATAATAAAAGCATGGCAAACACAGTTCAACAAGCAATAGGAGGGAGCAAAAAATTTTAAATGATGACTGGAAATCTTGGATGACCAATCTCATAATTAAAACATAATTTTGTAAGAAAGAAAACAAACCTGTCGCAGGCCTTCCTTTGCAACTGCAACAATTTCTGGTGTCTTACAAGTCAAAGATTTGAAAAACATAGAAATGATCTTTGCACGCAATTCAGAATGATTAGGAGTTTTAAGATCAGCCCATGCCATTGTAGTACAGAGTAGCTCAATGCAGGCTGTTCGAAGTTTATTTAATGATGTAGCAACTTTAGGGTTCATAAACTTCACAACCCAAACAGTTTCGTCAGCTTCAGCAATTTGTAGAGCCTCTTGCAGGAAATTAATTAATTCTTGAGTCAACTTGAGAAGAGGAGGCCTCAAGGCCAGACAAAAATTCAAAGCGGTAACCGTACCAACCTACATTCAAATCAATTAGTTTATTAGCAAAGAGAAGATATTTTTTTCTAAATATTAGCTAGCTATGTGATTTACCTGTTGATCAACTGTCTTTGATCGGAGCGGTCGCATAATTAGAGGCTGAAGCATTGGTTGATATAAAGGATCAAGAAGCTCAGATACCTCACTACCAGTCCTACTGGCCAAAAGTGACAAACATGACTGCACATTCTTTCTCACGATCATAGATGCATTAGGGTTAAACAACTCGGAAGCAAGAAACTCCACAACTCCCTGAAAGCTTTGCCTGCGGGGTTCACTATTAGCTTCATCAACATTATTTACGACACGAAGAACTTGTGTAAGCACTTGACTTGTCTCTTCCTGCTCCTTGTTAGCATAAATAGGAAGACGTTTAAGAACATATATCAAACCACGGACTATTCTTACTTGGAAATAACACAAGGTCTCAACAGTGACCTTTCCAACCAAAGCACCAAGTCCCATAACACCTCCCATCTGTGCTTGCCATGTACTTCCATAGCAACAGTGCAAAAGACGGGGTAGAAGCTGCTCAAAAACTGGGATTCGAACACTTGGTGGCGGTGAATAGACAGGGTTCATTGACGGACTAGAGACAATCATAGGGGTACCTGGGCCTCCCCTTGATGTCAGAGAATCAGCATGCTTTGCACGTGCAAGAAACAGAAGAGTTTCAGCAAATACATTTAAAGCATTGAGAGCAGCTTTAGCATGGAGCCTATTTTCATCTGCTAGTACATCTACCAACGCATCTAAAAATATTAGAAGGTCTAACTCTTTCAGATTAGACCCAGCATTCTGTTTTGACCTTGAACTGACATTGACACTTGGTGAAACTATGGGACCTCCAAGTATAGTTGACGTATTACTTGAAGATTGGTCTATGTGAAATAGCATAGCAAAATGTCGGCAAACATTGACAATAAAATCATCCCTCGGGTCAAGAAGATCTGGTTCTGCACTGGCAGCAACGATGGTCATTAACAAAATCTTGAAAACAGACTTCTCAGCCATAAGTTGGGTTTTCGTCTTTACCCCAAAGTCCGCCTGCAGCATGCACCAAAAGTCCATGAGGTGGCAGTCATTTTACTGTCAAACCATAGAATAAATTTGGAAAGAGAAAAATTAAAGAATGCAGAATTACAATATTAAAAGAATCATATTTCAATAATTCACTCTCTCAAACGAATAGACAGAAAAATAAGTGCAATTGAAAGTAAATTGTAACACGGATATGGGACAGAAGCTTCTTATCTTGCCAAAGCCGAAGCCAAGTTAATTAACAGAACTTCAAAGACAGGAGGCCATGAATATGTACAATATTGTAATGCCAAAGCAAACAAAATTAGATCAGGGATCATTCATACAAAGAAGAGAAACTCACTATAGTTATGATATAACACCTTTAAAAAAAATTATGACACAATAAAATGATATTGCAGGGGCATTCGACTATACTGACTTCTAATTTCAAAAAGATGATCATTAGTTAGTGGTGAACCAACCTTTATTTCTGATGTCTCGGACCTGCACAAAGATGAATCCACTGTAGAAATTAATATATTTGACAACTGCTTCGGTGTATATCCTTCATCAGTAACATTCCCGGGCAAATTTAGTTGAGAAGATAAGCACACACGAAGGAACTTGAGAGCCTGTTTTCGATAGAAAGCATCCATGCCAGCACTTTTGTGCATTACAGCTGATACAGCAAGATTTATGCATCGATCTAAAGGTACTAAAAATGTGGTAGAGGGCTCAAATGTGAGAATCAAGCGAAGACCATGCTCCGGGTTATCCTTACACTCAAGTGCAAGGGGCTCTTTGAGAAACCGTCTATTACGACCACCTAACTTACCAAGAAGTTGCAAAGACTTTCCACCCCAAGGATATGGTGCAGGCCTCAGGTGGGACCATAAAGCTAAAATCACCTCTGACATAACATTGGCCATACTGGGCTCCAGGAAATCAGGATTTAGACTATCCACCCAAAATTCAAGTGTTCTTAAACCCAAACTAACTAAGTCATCATTCCCCTTAAGACACATTACTAAAGGTTTCATTAAACGGGGAAGATATGGCAACAAAGAACTTAAGCGTGCAGGCAATGTCAAGCAAAGCTCCAATAGAAGATCCCTCATATCTTCACCAGTTGGACCTTCTAGCATGGCCAATAACATATTAAGGCAGGGCTGCAAGGTCGGAATGAGGTCGCGTAGAAGAAGTTCGGATTTGCACCCTGCAAGAGCTCGAAACATGGTGCGCAGAAGTTGCATATAACCCAGTGGCCTTTCTACTTCAGAAGCATTTTTCATGCACACATCCATAATAACAGGAACATGAGGTTGTAAAATGCGTTCAAAATCTGCAGGAGCCTTTGGAACAGCGCCAAATATAAACCGGAAAAGATGCAAAACCAGTTTCGCTGCAGGTGAATCTGGATGTTTCAAAGCATCAAGTTTGTTGCTTACAAGAAAATTAACTAGGACATCCGCGAAAGGACGGTATACTTTAGCTGCTTGCAGAAGAGTAGAAAATATGTTCACAAGTTGAGTGTTATTGATCATGCACTCAAAAAGCTCTGGCATGCACAATGAGAACATGTCCATGAGATCTCGGGGTTCCATTATAGCCAAAATCTGAGAGAAAAGATGAACCATTTCCCTCTCCTCATCCTTTTCCTTGAAGAGGGCTAGGCAATGCACACCACTTCGCAAAACTCCACAGGCTTTCCATACCTATCAAAAATACAGTTAGACCATGGTAATATTCTCATAAACCTATACCATATTTCTTAAATACCTCATCTTCTCTCATCCCTTTGAATGCTTGAGATGTTGTTGGACTAGAAGATGACGAAACTAGCACTTGATGCATTCCTTGGGTGGAAGGAGAAACCTATACATTTGCAAACATGACAAAAGAGAATATGGTCATAATCATATGGTCCATATCTATACGTAAAAAACAATCACATAAGAGAAAATGGATACCTGTGATCGGGGCACATGTGCATGCGTGATGCTCCAAATGATAGTCTTCATTCCTAACAATACATACAAAATATGTTTAGGCATAACAATCAATTTGATCAATAATGAAAAATAAAATTCAGAAGGTTTAAAACGGTATAGTAAGAAAATCAGCATTATTCATGCATGAGACTTGACATTTAAAACTTACTACCTAAGAATGTATTAATATAGATAAAAAAAAATTACCCATCACCAAGGTCTTAATTAGATGCTTGCAATCACTGACCTCCTTTGAATGTTCCACAGGGACCTGCAAATTCAAAACTGCCTGCAGCCAGTTGACATGTCAAGATTAAATATTAAAAGAAGACCATAACAGTGTCTTTGGAATGGAATCAAATGGATATACAGACTATAAGGCAATGCAGAAAATACGGAAAATAATTACTCATTCCTACCATTTAAATCAAACAGTTCATATTGAAGGAAAATTTCTTTCTGGGAAATTATGATCCAATGGAGGTTGCATTAATTTGATAGCATATGAAAACATTCAAAACCAATCAAACTATAATTTATCCACCAGCATCGCACAAAAAACAACCAGCATAAAGTTAAAAGCTAAAGCATGGGCAGCAAGTTCAGAAAATGTAGAGTAACAGATGACACCACATTCATAATTTACGGTTCAAACTTACAGAGGTTACTCTAATAAAATTAACATGTGACAATAAAGTGCAATATACATTATGTCCAACACAATGCTTCACTAATGAAGTGGTTGTCACTTCAGATGTCAGGCTACCTCACAACCAACTAAAGTTATTTAATTTTATGTGTACACTCTAGCTAAATCACCAAATATAATAGAAAGACCATCATGTTGAACAGGTACTCAAGTGACTTAAATCTGACCAGACTAGAATAGAAAATGCCAAACATCCAAGTAATCCTACAAAAAGCTGTCTTAACAACCTGTACAGGGAGTTCGAGCTTTGATCTCAGAGTGCATCGATCTTTTCCATCCTCACCCTCCTCCAGTAGCTATCACCAATGAAGCACGAAACTAAGTAAGGAAATCAAATAAAAACATGGAAAACAAAGAAAATGGCAGGATAAAGCATGACAAAGCAGCTAAAAATAAGCATAGATATCCAGCACTATCAGATTTTTGTTAAATACCTATTATCATTATTATTATAAAATCAAGAAGTCTAGGGACACCTAATTCAGCATTCCTAACTTTTCAAATATGTACCACAATACTCTAATATGTAAACTCCAGAAATCAGTTCCAAACCTTCATGGAACTGGAGAGTGCAGCAAAAACTGAAAAACAAGGCTTAAGAAGGGCATCCCAGATAGGTAATGGAAGTTGAGCAAGGATGGGAAAATACAATTGAGTCTGTGTATCAGTGGCTTGTCAGGGAACATGAAGGTGAATGTATTACTCATATGGTGTCGAAGAATTTAATATCCCAAAGCAGGCTTTTATTCTCTGCCCCATGGTGCATGATAGGCTACTTGCAAGAGATGGGGCAGTAAAAATACAGTTTCACACCCTTAATCAAATATCGGTTCTAGTTGATGCATCTCAAGTCAGGGACCACATGTTTTTTTAGTGAGTTTGCAAGCAAGGCGGTATGCTTGAAAATGGAAAGGTCGCATGTAGGGCATTACTTAGAAAGTTTCAGGTTTGGAGTAGAACCATCTTGCATATTTGGAAGCAAGGAAAGATATGGAAATGAGTTCTATGTGCAGGCATAGCATGTTGTGTATATCAAGAACCGTCTGAAAGGAACTCCAGGATCTTCCAAGACAAAACAAGGGAATGTGCTGCATTAAGAGAGAGAATCCAATATTTACAGATATATAATTTCTGGTAAAAAAATGGAATGGTGGGGAAATGGTGGTTGGACATATGAAGACAGCATATAGAATGTTTTTTGGAGCAAAGACGCTAGCAGTTGGTAAAAAAATTTTGTCCAGGTAATGACATTTACAGTTCAACTAAAATATCGAGTCCTGAAGCAAGCAAAAATAGGGTTCAAGTGTATAGACAAAATGGACATCGTGATGCTGGAAGTTGGACTTTTAATATATAGTACCAAGAAGAGTAAATAAAAGGTTTCTAATTGGAATCATCCCTTATTTGACTGTAAACTAGAAACTATGAATTAGTATTCTCAATCTCATGCAGTATATATCCAAATGAAACCTAGATGACAAATGTGCCACCATTGGGAGAGAACAGAAAGAAAGCTCAATATCAGGCTGCCACATGGCATAAAGATAAAAAAGTATTAACAAAACAATAAAAAAAAACTTGATCAGTGTTGAACGTCAACCAGGGTATAAACTTACAGTAAATAGCAAGATAAACATTATAAGATAAGGGCAGAATCATAGTTATAGCAGACATCAATGTCTTCAAGATAAAGAAACAAAAAATTACCTTATAGATCATGCATCATTACAAAATTTATGTATAAAGCAAGTCCATATTGCAACAAGAAATGTCAGATATGAGACTTAACACAAAGAATCCAATTATTGAAGTTAATGTCGACTACCTGAGGAATGGTACGCTTAAAAGTGCTAAATTTCCCAACAAATGTCACATATGAGACTTTAACACATAAAGAATCCAATTATTGAAGTTAATGTCGACTACCTGAGGAATGGTACGCTTAAAAGTGCTAAATTTCCCAACAAAAGCATCCAATATTCGCCCCTATAGAAAAACATAAAGTGAGGTATTGGCTCATGGCAATAATAAGATCAGAAAACCACCAATTCAAGATTATGCATCAGCAAAAAGCCAAACCAATAAAATGCGTGCTTCATCCATAGAAGGCTGGTCGATGCCCTTCTCGAAAATTGGCTCTACCTAAATCCCAACAAAACGATTGCAATGAAATCAGTTAGTACTTCATCCAGGTGGATTGAGAATTAATGGATGTGAAAGAGTGACAGAGATAAAAATATAAACATATCCTTCCATAAGAAAGAGCATACACACCAAATTCAACATTAACCGAGCACATGTGGTATGAATGTTGAGAGACAGTGATGCATCATGCATGTTACTTGAGAACAAGTAGATAATCCGAGATAGCTGCAGCATAACAGAAGCATCAGCTAATAGAAAGCAAATTAAAAAACCGTTAATAGCAACAACCTCACAGAATATGTATAAGCATCAATGAAAATAACTATGATAATGATGATTGGATGTCCATGCTGAAAAATCAGGGGGCAAAACAGAAGGCAGAAAAGATAAGCAAGAATTAGATGATGAATAAGCTTGCAACACGATCATACTAAATCCAAACATAGAAATAAGTCAGACTTCAGGCTTTTTCTGTTCATTTTCCTCTTTAAAACAATGTGCACGGCCGTAATATAGAGATTCCATGGTAAAACCAGTCTCCTCCAAAAGTTAATGGAAATTTAGGTTTTTTCTCTGTTTATATTCTTTAAATCAATTTACCCTCTGATAGTTTCAGTACTGCAAGTTACAAGTGTGAACATACTGATGGCTGATAATGTCATCACATCCAATTAATTATGGATAGGGAAAGAATCATGCAACAACTCAAAACGTGAATTCATGTACATACAATTAATGGAACAATTAAGCATAGTTACCATAGGACAAAAAATAGTGAAACAGTAGAATAGATCTTTACTGTAAGGAGATATAAAAAGGGAAAAGCAAATAGCACATCAATATTTCAAGCAAAGTATGACCTGTGACAAGGAAAGATCTCCGCGAACATGATGAACAATTTCTGCCAGTAGACTATAAGCTAATGGCCTCAGTGTCTCAAAGCACGCCCGGCCGGTTCCAACTAGAACGCTGTTAGAAAATAAAGTCATTAGATTATGCAGTGCATATAGCTGCATTTTGAAAACACAAAATATGGATTCAACACCAAACACAGCTATACAAGTAGAATGACAAAATCACAAAGCAATAAGCATAGAAACTTCAAAACTAATAATGACAGAAAAAGCAGAACCATTTTTCAAATAATTGAAAGTAAATGAGCTAATACTTTTCTTCCAGAAAAGGTATAAGAACACATGTTCTCTTTTCAGCTAAGTGGTTTGGGTCTTTTCCAATGGCCAGCAGCAATCATGGATCAAATCTTATCAAAGGTTCTAAAACTCAGGATTGAGGAGAACTCAGTGAGGCGAAAAATAAGAAGTCGGAGAGAAATCGGCAAAACTTGTTTTGTGTTAAATAAATATTATACATACATATATTCATATATAATTCACATAAAAGACAAAAATAACAACATTTTAGTAAAATAAAATACTTTCAAACAATTTAATTAGTTAAAACAAAAACTCAAATTATAGATTAGTTTCAAAGCATATGCAAAAATTAAACTTGACCAAGTTGATCTAGTGAAAACTCAAGTAAAACCAAACCACCAAGAAAAAGTTTTAAAACTCGGTCCAAAACTCAGCCAACTCGATTTTACCGAGTTGGGAACTCAGCAGTTTTAGAACACTGACCCTATCCAAGTATACAATAGTGTTCGAATCTCAAAGTCTATCCCTATGTCTTCCTTATTTAGTTCACAATCTTTTTTTCTTTTAATTCACAACAAATGCTCTCTTTTTCAGCATGGATGGTTTGGGTTTTTTCAATAGTCACTGGTAATCATGGAAGGGGATTGGTAAATATAAGAATCGTGTTTGTTTCTCCCCTTACTTTTCTATCTCTCCATTAATTAGTTCTCGCTTCTTTTTCTGTTAATTCAAATAATATTGAAAGGTCGAATTTTAATACCACCGCCGTGATTTGAACCTTGACCACCATACCATGCCACAAGTTCAAGCATTCTTTCAACTCAAAAACTATTTACCGAGTGTAGTTCCTTTATTTTTTGCTTAGATTTGTTGGAGAACTAACATGGAACACATTATTCTGCTTCAAGTAAGAGAATAAAAGCAACTGAGAGGAATCGTCTAGGTCTGGAAAAAAAATGCAATCTCCTCATAATGAGATTGTTGCAAGTGTTGTTGTAGTATCAATGGTATAGATCGGATCAAGGTACAGCAGTGACAAGTTGATGACGTACACGGTGAAGATAGGTGAAGGGGAATGATGTGCACAAAGATGATAGGTGAAGGGACGACAATCATTGGAGGTGGCCAAATTATGTGGATTAATTCAGCGTAATTGTGGAATTACAAGGAAACAAAGACGTCCAATTGAGGAATTACAAGGAACTAAAGAGGGTGTTATTCGTAATCATATCGGTCATGCCAGCTTCCTTTTGTAATTATAAATTTATAACTACCCAAAGTAGAAGCCAGGGGCACTCAACTGATTTGAATCTTATTTTAGGCTAAATATATTCGGTCAGGTCAGGCTCCACAACTAAAAGGTCTAGCTTTTAGTTGGGTGTGGCCCTATCCTTAATAATATAAGTTGCTATTTTTCTTTGTACTTTTCCTATTATTAAGTTTATATGTCTTTCCATAATCTGATTAACAGATTATGATAACTTTTGTGTTTGCCAAACTAGTAACTTGGAAGTCATAATTGGTTTTAAGATTATAATCTATTCTGGTCCAAACACACTCTTAATACAATAATAAATGAACAAATTGAATGTGAGGATCCTCATTCCTCACTATAGCTCTTCTCCTACAACTTAGAAATAAATTTCAAAATCTTTTTGACAACTACCGAGTGCCCAGATTTTTTTGGTCAAAGACATTACCTCTCTTCCAATAGTGTGTCAATCAAAGGAAATAAACCTCTCTTGAAATCAGTCCCAAGAACATGCTTTAAGGCCACTAGCAGTTCCTGAATCCAGCAAATGTTAGTCTCATTATATATAGTAATTATGAAAAAGAAAACATGTCCTAGACGAGAAAAGTTTTTAACCTTTCTAATGGACACGGAATCAGAACATGTAACAAGCAGATTTACAATGCTTTTACAAATGCTTTCTTCATGTGGCCTGATATATTCAGCAAAGCTCTTTAACAGGTAAGTCAAAAAGGAAACAGTCTGCAATAGAGGAAAGAAAAATTAATACAAAGTTAGGATGAAAAAATATATTTTAAAGCTGTACCAGTACTGTATAGAGCATAGAAGCAGCAACTTCACTTTGGGTTTTGGTACGAATCATGGGAGAAGTTAATAACAGAAGTGTAAATCAATCTATATTTGCTTTGCAAGATAGCAAAAAATATTCATTTAATCAAAGCATATCACATTTTTTCCATACTAGTGACGCCAAATTTAATGGCCCATCAACACACAACGTAGTTTTTGTATCAAGATCAGTATAGATATTCAAACAATCCAATGTAACCTTATCCACAATTAGAATTTACTTGGACGTCATTTTGATTTCCTGCAGGCAGCACTATAGTTCAAAAGAAGCAATGACATAACAAACATGAAAGGCTTACCTTAACCTGCGCACCCTTCAGCTCAACAAAATGGTTCTTCAAATGGAGGGGGACCTTTTCAGGACCTGGGACAGAAATGGCGGCAACCATCAGAGGCAACAGATGAGGTATATTTGTCTGAACAAGCCGGCTATACAATTGGAACAGAAACATGACTACAAGTGGAGTCTCCGTGACTATCTTGAAGGAGCGGGTGCTAGGGTTAAGCTGTCCGCCAGCAACATACCCAGGAGTAATTGACTGATCCAAAGAAGAATCCATAGGCTTAACATCTTCTATGACTGACACCCCGCTTTCGAAAAAATGGGTAACAGTCAATCGGAAATTCTGATAAATCTTGCAAACGAAGTCCAAAAAAGGCTGAACTTCATTTTCAAGTGTTGGCCTAAAGTTTCTCAAAAGATCAAAGATGATTCGAATACAAATCAAGCCATTCTCCTCATTGTCTGTTGTGAGTACTTGCATCGCCACCTTCAAGAGGTCTGGAACAAAGGGGCGAAGTACTTCACTGTGAGGAAGTCTATTGAGGATCTCCACAATGATGTTCCTAAGCTTGTGCTCGGTATTATCAATAAACTGTGGCTTTGTAATCTGCTGAATAACCACAGAGAACGCCCGAAAATAGCATTTTAGGAAATTCAAGTATTCTGCTGTGTGGGCAATCTCGAGACTGTCTCGAACCTCCATGGCCATCTGAAGCCTAGCCGGAATTGCTGTTTCACAAGGTTGAAAAAAAAAGTAACAAAATCAATAAAACACGAACGAAAATGATTTGATAATGAAAAGCATGTGTTTATCAACAAAAATGAAAAGCATGTATTTCTGGGTGATTTTTTCCCTTTCAAGCCAGAAAGGACAAATCCAATCAAACCAGAAACATGTATTTCTGGGTGATTTTTTCCCTTTCAAGCCAGAAAGGACAAATCCAATCGAACCAGAAACATATAAAGCTTATTAGAGAAACTTAGCAGGGAAGAAACATTATCCTTAGGCATAACATAAGTTCAAGTACAAAAAAACAATTAAAAATACACTCATTGAACCGAGTTAAAAACAAATGGAAGTTCAATGCCCTATACTTAGCATCAGTATATGGTTCGTTAGTGAGAAAGTAAGTGAAATTCGAGTATAAAAATATAAACTGAGCTTATAAAACACAATAATACCAATCACATGAAGATTTTCTCAGACATTTAACTGGGAGGGAGGAGATCACACCTAAATCTACCTCAAAACAAACGGAAAAGAAGCAGAAATGTGGAGATTCCTTACAGAGATCAGGCTCGACGAGATGGCGGGAGTGCTGCTCGAAATTCTGAATGGGACTCATGGCGTCGCAGTGAGAAGGTAACCAAAACCCTAAGTCTACTCTGTTACCAATATAGAGGGAATGGCGCCGGAATCAGCTGAATTCGGAGAATCGGTTGAGTTTCTAGGGTTTCCGCTTATCTCTCCCTCTTCTTCTTCTTCTTCTTCCGGAGAAGAGAACTACTCTGACCTAGTGATGCCTCTTCTTCTACTACAATGGCTCGAGCGTGGATTGGGGTTGAAGGGTTTCTGGAACAGAGAATGATTCTCGATTTCGACAAGGAAGAGAACGTAAATCGATTGGCGCTACACTCTCTTCTCCTAACTTTCTATGTTTGCTGGGCTTTTTTTCCTCAGTTCCCAGCAAGGACTCGAGAAAAATAGAGCAGCAACTTCGCTAGTAATTTGATATAAATAAGCATATTATTATATTAGACCATTGGTGGGGTCCGAGGCCTCATGCTGACGAGGACTGTAGTGTGAAGAAAAACAATTCAAGTGTATGTATACTTGAAATAACATGTTTTTATATACATATTAAAAAAAATTATTATGTCAACTCATCTAAATTTTATATTTTTGTACTGTTTCCAAACAAGTTCTACGACGAGGAATCGGCGGGGAAGAGGTGAATATTTGGGAGCTGGAAAAACCATTGTATCGATATATTGATATGCAAAAATATAGATTTAGGTAAATGGAATACCTATATGCGAAATTTATTTGTTTGAGTGAAACTACCTGTAATTATCTTTTCTTTGGTAAAAGCAAGCAAAATTTGATTGATAATTAATGTGAGATGCCGACATGCAATTAAATTGCATGGGCATTCCTTGCTAACTAATAAATTGTTGTAAAGAGAACGAATTTAATTTAGGGCTAATTACAAATATGTACTTTTAATTATTAATTACAAACACTTAATCGCCCATTTTTCACATTCTTCCTCGCGATTATGCGAATAAATCATTCACTTACACAATCATACAAGGTGTGTACCCGGTGCACCATCTGAAATGAGGCATATAAAGTAATTATTGATAATAGTAGCGAGAATGTGGTATTTAGAGTAACTGAAAGAATAACTACTCCCTACGTCATACACAGTTGAATGAATCATTCGTGAAATAAGAATTAAGGTAGATAAAATTGATCGTCTTACATTATCACTTGAGGAATATTATTGAAATAAGATCTTATGTGACGTTGTGGATATGGATGTTTGTCATGTATTGTTGGGCGAATGAAAATATTGTATTATTCATGTGGTTAAGCTCGCTAGGCTCCAAACCTGATATTCAGAATGGAAAACTGGTGTTCTCTACCATTATGGAGTAGATTTTTGTGTGGAGGTCGAATACCAATTCATGTGATTGCATTATTAGTAAAAAGACAATATAGGACAAAATTTTTAATTCCTCCACTAACTCCGAGCATGTAATAGTTGACTTCTTGAATTTATCTCCTACTAAGTTGCATGCATATTACAAACCAACACAAGTTGGGTCAAGCGGTAAGGAGCTCACTTAATACATGTGAGATCCTGAGTTCAAATCTTAGTACATCCTAGTAGTGTAGGATGTCTTCAATTATTGTCGATCAAAAAAAGATATAAATAAATTATTGTTAAGCATCAGTTTACATAGACTTAATGAAATCAAGGATTAACATTGGAATAATAGACTAGGAAGGTTTGATTGGCTTTACACACTAGCAAATTGTACCTAAATCTCAAAAACTGCAGTTTCATGTGAAATAATTACTTGTAATCCAAAGTTTGTCAATAATCACCATTTTTCACAGAAATTCAGTCACTTAAAACAATTACTTAAAATTATAAGCATTAACTTAAGTTTAAAAGTGTTTAATCACCATTTCTTGTAAACTAATAAATAAAATAATTGTTTTAGTGGTGACATAACAATTGAGCGTGCCAAATCTGTGATCTTTGTGTGCAATTAAATATGAAAATGTATCATTAATAACAAAACTATATTACAAAAATACTTAATTGAAAAAAATAAAAGAGAAAGAAAATCTCAACAACCACAAAAGGGTGGCCGATTTGGCTGTAATTATAATTATCAATAAAACCAACATTAAGTTGGGCAATTGCATTTATTACCCTACAAAGTCAAAAACAAAATGATATTGCAAATGAAAGAGATATGGAAAAATAAAATAAATGCAATTAATATTAGAATCAAAATGAATGGGCGTCTAATATGTTCATTGACTACATTCTCTATCACTTCACGCTCTATAATTTTAAAAAAGAAATAGCGGTTG
>JAYMTP010000907.1:0-27967 GCA_036897365.1 Geranium brycei | reverse complement strand
TCGACTAACTTGGTTGATCGGGAAAAACCTAATTTCTAGTAGTGTAATTACCCTGCATAATCATGTATATTGTCCTTAAACTATATATATACACAAAGATTGGAGATAAGTTAAGAGTTGAATGTATAGAATATGCCACTTGAAAACGCAATGTAATGCAAACGTTATTAGATCCATTAATTGATGAGGGAGGCATGAAACATGCTGTTTTAACTTGTTCCTACGTATCCATCAAGAGGTATACAAATGTTCAATATCAATTGAAGCCTATATATAAATAGAGGGTCTTCTCCTTAGAAAGAGATCATCGAGCAATGAAGATGAAGACGCAGAGAGCAGTGATGGAGATGATACTACTCGTGGTGTTCATTGGATGGCTTATTGTTTGGGTTTTGCTGCCTACAAAAGTTTACAAACTAAAATGGACTCCGAAGCTAAACCTCAAGTTTAATTCAACATACATGTTGGAACAAGGTTTTTCTTCTTCTTTTTCATGTTCCATCTTAGCTAGTCATATACTCATAAAGAGAGTCACAATCTCGTGTAAACCAGAAGATCTTGTGCGAACCTGTGAAGACCGTGTTTCCATTATTATGTCATGTATCAACATTATTAAGTCATATATTTCTATTATTATGTCATTTATTTCTATAACTGTGTTTCTATTATTATGACGTGTATTTTCATAACATTATTATGTCAAACTAAAAAAAACTTTTTTTTTCAATCCCTCGTGACACCCCTCCCCTCGTCATGTAACACTTTCCCCTCTAGATTATAGAAAAATACACGACCCCTCGTTATATTTATGTGGTTCTCACATGTTCTCACGCAATTCTTAGTTCTCACTTGAATACATCCCTATATACACTAACGTTGGTGTTATGTTATGTTATTAATTTGCAGGGACCAATATCGTACTATTCACATTACCCGTTATGTTCCTTGCTGCTTTAGGCTGCATTTATCTTCATTGTTTACAAAAAAAACCTCACTCCAAAAGGTATATCTATTTCTAGCTTGTTCTTCATCAATTATGTATAGATCGATGTGTTTCTTAAGTATACGTTACGTGTATGTATATGTGTATATGTTGATTATAGTAAAAGACGTTCGTGGTCGTGGAGGAGGCCGGTGCTGGTGATGGGTCCTCTTGGAATGGTGAATGGAGTGGAAATTGCATTTGCAGGCATGTTCATCGCACTCACCGTTTGGTCTCTCGCCAATTACTTGTATATCAGCTTCGGCAATCTTATGATGCATGGAGACAAAGTGTAAGCATATATATATATATCCTCACTACTCTCTTATAGATATGGACATGCAATTATAATAAAGAGGTTTCAATAATAAAAGGGTGTTATATATATTTATCTCACATCAATTTAAGAATCTTTCAAATTAATTAAAAGTTTGTGTTAGAGATGTAAATAATTAGCTTAAATAATGTATGAGATTGTATTTGTGAAGGTATAATAATGTGTATGCATGCAGGTGGCAAGCAAAGTTTCGTAGTGTTTCACTTCGACTTGGGTACGTAGGGAACATAAGTTGGGCGTTTGTGTTCTTCCCGGTGACAAGAGGGTCATCACTATTGCCTCTTGTGGGGCTGACCTCGGAGTCGAGCATCAAGTACCACATCTGGCTTGGCCATCTCTCCATGGTTCTCTTTGCGGCTCACAGCATTGGCTTCTTCATTTACTGGACCATGACAACTCAAATGATAGATGTACGTGCACGTACAAGTGGGGATCTAATTTATATATACATATTTATGAATCAACATTGATTAATTGTAGGCGCTGGAATGGAGCAAAACATATGTATCGAATGTGGCGGGAGAGATAGCGTTTGTAATATCATTGGTGATGTGGGTGGCAAGCGCCCCTCAATTTAGGCGCAAGATGTTTGAGCTCTTCTTCTACACCCACCATCTATACCCTCTCTACGTTCTCTTCTACGCCTTGCACGTCGGCTCCGCCTATACCTGCATGATCCTCCCCGGTATCTTCCTCTTCCTCATCGACCGTCACCTACGTTTCCTACAATCTCAGAAACGCGCTCGCTTGCTCTCAGCTCGCCTCTTACCTTGCGGTGCTGTCGAGCTCAACTTTGCTAAGACCTCAGGTAATAACTCTAATTCATCTCAAATGACTTATCAATCATACAAAATAACTGTATATATTTATTTCTAGTGAAACATGAACAAATTTCCAACACATATCACCATTGGAAAGTAATCTACCTCAAAACTTGTTGAAATTGTTGCTCAAAATATGTAGAAGGTTTCAACACAATCTTAGCTTATCTTGATTGATGCATCCAATGACTGAGATGGTTCTTAGTTTACACCGCAAGAGATTTTTTAAATATATGTTTTTAATTGCGGCAGGGTTGGAGTACAATCCGACAAGTATATTATTTATAAATATCGGAAGCATCTCGAAGCTGCAGTGGCATCCTTTCACTGTCACTTCCAATTGCAATATGGATAGTGATACTCTCAGCATTGTGGCCAAGAGTGAAGGAACTTGGACCCAAAAGCTCTACAAACAAATATCATCTTCTTCCGATTCAGATTCCTCTGATAATAACATGCTGCACGTCTCTGTCGAAGGTCCCTATGGCCCTGCCTCCTGTCACTTTCTAAGGTATATACATTACTTGCATAAACATATATTTTGTACTTCAACGTACTGGTTGTTATTAAAAGATCAACTCAATTAAAAAGTTGAGTTGATAATTGAAAGATTAATTATAATTTTATACTCTAACATATGCTACGTGTGTATGTCCAGACACGAAAAGTTGGTGTTAGTGAGCGGAGGAAGTGGAATTACACCTTTCATTTCCATAATACGGGAAATCATGGCACAAAGCACCAACCCAGATAGTAATTTTAAAATTCCTGAATCGGTTCTCCTAGTTTGTGCTTTCAAGAAGTCAGCTGATCTGGCGATGCTGGAGCTGTTGCTTCCCATCTCTTGCAAGCAGGCTTATAATTCCCTCTTCCTCGAGATCAAAGCCTACGTGACCAGAGAGACAGACGAGGAGACTCAGAACAAGCAGCTCCCCCAGACCATACGGCTGAGATCCGACCCCGCGCGAGACTCCCCTGTCTCTGCAGTTCTGGGCCCCAACAACTGGCTCTGCCTCTTCACTATCATCGTCTCTTCCTTGCTCATGTTTATTCTTCTTCTTGGCATCGTCAGTCGCTTCTACATCTACCCCATTGATCATCATGGGCCTGTCATTTACCACTACTCCTACAGGATTTTGTGGGACTTGTTCTTGGCCTCTGCCTGCGTTTTTGTGGTTTCTACTGCAGTCTTCTTGTGGTGCAAGAAGCGGTGCGCTACTGAGCCGAACCAGATTCAGAATGTGGAGCCTGAGCTTGAGAGCCCTCCCCATTGCTCCCTTGTCCATGCCACCAAGGTCCATTTTGGTGCAAGGCCTGATCTTAAGAGTGAGTTCTTCTCTTTTCTTTTTTACATATGTTCACGGGAATTTATTTCTATCCCAATAATTTAATCAACAATACCATAATCTGTCATGGGAACTCAGTTAAGGAGTCTTAATTTGATTAAATGTCGCTTCAGTAATCAACTTTGGACACCTACTTACCATTTTATGCCTAATCCATTTACACGTATGTAAGGGTAGGCTCAACAATTATCACGGCCTAAAGAAAAATTAGGAAGAATAAAGTATAATTTTGGGACTTTATTTTAAAAGTTGGACCTATATTATTAACATATTTATGTTTATCAGCTTGAGCATGGTTTAATGGTTGGCACTGCTCACTCCTTGGCTTCAGACCAGGGTTCAAGACTCAGCACGATATTTTCCTTAAGGAACGTTAGCTTGCGGTTTAAATTTTTAGATGGAAATCATGATTAATGAATCCTATATGGTAATTGCAAAAGGCGAAATGGAACATAGAAACTACATATCCCATCATTCAAAATCATTCACATTGATGCGAGTAATGTATATCGTAGGGATTTTGTTAGAATGCAAAGGGTCGGATGTGGGAGTAATGGTGTGCGGGCCAAGGGGAATGCGACATCAAGTGGCAACAATTTGTTCTTCTGCCTTGGAACAAAACCTAACCTTTGAGTCCATCAACTTTAACTGGTGAACATTAATATTCGCATGTTCTAAATATGGTCATCAATCTTATTTTAAGTTTTCGTATTGCGTAAGAATGTAATATTGGTATATGTTAATTTGTATTATGTATCTGTGCATTTACTTGTATAAATTGTCGATTTGGGATCTCTGTTTATTGAAATATTTACGTTTGGTCACGGGTTAAAAGTACATAATTCTCATGTTTTGAAATTATGCACTGTGTTTGGGTTGTTTGAATATGTTTTCTCATGTTTACATGTATGAACGGTACAAAGAAAAAATCTTTTTATAGAAAATTTTATGGTAGAGTATATTCGGCGCACTATGTATTTCACTCGAGACATAGTAATTGTGTCGGGTACCGTTTTTATATTATAACTAGGAATGTACTCTCAAATTACACATGATCTTTATACGGTCATGTTGATGTCATACATTTTTATTTTTATTTTTATTTTACTTTTTTATTCAAAGAGAAATTTCGCTTGATTTTCTTTTAAACGTCATAGGCAAAACATGTTACAAGTCAAGTCTACTCCTTTATGGGTTTACCAAAGACATGTCTCAGCGGCAAAAATTGAAAAGACTTGGTAATTGGAGAAAATTGTCACATTGTTTTTGTCCCAAGGAACAGACATATAGTGTCACATTGTGGATTTAACGATCTCTTGGGAAGACATATAGTGTGGTGTTATTTGTAAGTGAAACCAAATGAAGACAATTTGGGGCCAAACAAATTAGGCGAACGTCATTGCTTGGCTCATCACTCCTTGTATTTGGACAAAAGGTCTCTAACCTTCCATATGATATCACATCCTTTTGCGTGTAATATTGACTTTTTGAGTTGCCATTCTGCTGCTGCTTATCAAATGCACATAGTTGGCGTTAGGGTTGTGCATAAGTTTGGACTGAAATTCTGTTATGAGTTATTTTTCATTGGGATTTTATTTCTTTCTCACAATGCTATTTCATGTTCTTAATTTATCTAAGGGGAATAAGAGGTCATGTTGATATACCTAATTATACTAATTTTTTACTGATAACTTTGATATTACTATTGTTGTTTTTTCAATACAATAGAAGAAGACTCTTTATATAGGATCTAGACCAGACTAAAAAGGAAACCCTAATACCTATAAAATAAGAAAATTCTGATATATAATACTAATTAATGGGCTAACTCGTCCCCTATAATCTAATAACTTTCATACCTTGATTTATTTTTTTCTTATTTTCAGTACCCTAACTATCGTTTTAGGATAACATACTCCAAAAATAGCTAAAATACACTTAAAATTGAACCGGTTCAATTTCAGCAGTTTCTGGTTCAGTTCGGTCCAGCAAAAGATCAAAACAGAATTTGATTAATATGAAATTACAATTATACACTCTTATTCAACCTCTCTCTCTCTCTCTCTCTCTGGCCACCTCGCTTCTGGCGAGTGAGCTCCATTTTTTTTAACTCGCCTCTTTCATTTTTTTGGCGAGTGAGTGAGCTACATTTTTTCCGGCGAGTGAGCTCCGATTTTTCGTCATCGCCGGTGAGCTGAGGCTGGAGGCGAGCATCAAACCCACGAAGATGATGATGAAACAATTTCTTGATTTTAAAATTGAACCGGTTCAATTTTGGTTTCTTAAACCAGTTTAATTTTAAGGGTAGTTTAGGTATTTTTGGTATTTTAGGAGTGAGTTGTCCAAAAATGATAGTTAGGGTACTGAAAAAGAGAAAAATAGTTAGAATATGGAAATGAAAATGTGGTATAATTAAATGTACAAAACTGGTTGTTTCCCTTTATTTCATTTGCAATTATTGTTTATTAATTATGTTTTTATTCCTAAATATTTTCTATCCAGTATATATGTATAGGGGAAGCACTTAGTTGCAATTGCAAACCTCTCTTATTGTGCAAACAATGCGAATTCTTTGTTTAGCTGAGATTGCGCTAACTTAATTATGTCATCAACTATATGTTTAAGTTATATTTTATTTTAATCATTTTACATTGTAGCAAAGGGCGGTTTGATAATCGTGTTTCCGTAACCCAAAACAAGTTTCTCATAACACAAAATATGTGTGTCCGAACCCAAAACATGCGTTTCCATTATATGTGACTTGTGTTTCCACATAAATTTGTTGTCTTGTTGTTTTGTTTAGTGATTGTTTAAACCTTATTCTTAAGGGTGGACAATTTGGACCCAGAACCGAGAATCGATTTGAACTATAACTAAAATATCGAGAATCCTAGCTAATGTCTCTGTTTTAGTTCTGATTTTGAGAGAACCTTGTAATTCGGTTTGATTTCATTTTCAACAGTATAAAAAACACGGTTAATTATTATTTCTAGATGTGAATTTAAATTAGGCTCTATTTCGTTTATTTCGGCTCATAAATCAAGTCTCAATTAGAAAAAGTTAATTACTTCTAATTATATAAAACTGAGAAACCGAACCAAAAAAATCAGAGACAACACCGAACAATTTCTCACGTGATTATTTTGAGTCTAGTAACAAAAAATTAGGCACCGAGACCCAGTTCCAGTTCCGTCTAGCCCGGTCTGGTTTGGGCCGCTCTTCTCCGATTCCAAAACTGTGCCCATACCTGCTTATTCCAACGTACCAGTGATTTCTTTTGAAGTTTGAATTATTATTACAAGCAAGTCCGAGAAAAGGACGGATTTGGAAAGCGGTCAGTGGATGTCATTTCCCGACATGGAGGATAGTGGAAGGGATGGGCCCACCTGAGCTGTTTTTTACGAGGAAATGCTCTCTTCGACTTTCACTAAAATCCATACAACCTATAATGCATCTTCAAATAAGGTCGGAACCTCTCTGCTTCTCATTCACACATGACATGATTACCAGTGTCCATACTAAGATTCTCTTGGTCGTAACTAACAATAATGTACCTTGTTCAAAGTTAGGAACTCTTTCTACGTAATGGTCTTTTTTTATTGGTGAATTGATAATTACAAACTCCAAAAAAAAAATATACCTCAAATTGCTAGGGCGTCCATTAATGTATGACAATACATATATTAATTTAAATAAAAAAAACTAGTTTGAGCGTGGCATAATGGTTGACACTGCTTGCTCTCTGGCTTCAGACCAGGGTTCGAGGCTCAGCACAGTATCCAAGTGGGGTAGGTTAAAGGGTAGATAGAAAAAGTGACCTAATATTCAAAAAAAAATGAAAAAAGATATAATTTTACCTTTTAGTTACTAAATGTCATAAATTAATAAAGAGATGATACATAAATAAAAATTTCTATAAAACTTGATTTCAACAAGTTAGTAGAGTACTAAAGAGTTGGTTCACTCCTAGTAACCAACAATAATGCATCTTGATGTACGGTTCAAAGCTTCTTTATATCCATTCCTCTACGAATTAGTGCACAATATACTCTTCTTTTTTTTGTTATTCCTTGAAATTGACACATGTGTCGTGCATGAAAAGCGACAGTAACATGTGCATTAATACCACACACACATACTTGTTAAGGTCAAGCATGCACACTTTGATCTTTTTCACCTTTCTGGGCTCCTGTCTTCTCACTTTCTCATATAAGCAATTAACCAGAAGCAGAACTAGTTGTGAGAAGTAAACAGAGAGAAAAAAGGAGATGGGTTCGATACCAATATGGCTGAATCAATCTGGTTCTTGGAGCAGAGTCCGATTCGCAATGAAGCTGGTCGCGACGATGGTGCTTCTTGGCCATATCGTGATGTGGATGGTCATGCCAACAAAAATGTTTCTACGAGGATGGCTCACCGATATCAACTCTCTCATCAACCCAACATATTTTGGAGAACTGGGTATGTATTGTTCTGCATATAACTCAACTAAAAGCTTAAGCTGATAGTTGAAGGATCAATTATAGTTTTATACTCACAAAATTAATTATACTGCTTCTTTTAGTCGTGATGATAAGTGATTTAACATGATCCACAGGAGCCAACACTCTGATCTACACATTTCCGGTTATGTTAATTGCGACTTTGGGCTGCTTGTACTTGCATCTGGGATCCAAAAGGCACGAGCACGACCATAACCATAGGTATGTGAATGAAGTTTGATTTCAGCTTATTGTGATTGGTATATGAATGATTTAAATTTGATGAACCGTGCAGTACTAGTGCGAGTCTTGATTCTTGGAAGCGGCCGGTGCTAGTGAAAGGCCCTCTTGGGATTGTTTCTTGGATACAATTGTTGTTCTTCGTCTCGTTCGTCGGGCTGCTGGTTTGGAATTTTTACTCTTATGAACAGTTTTTCTCAGCCAATTTGGCTGCAAAAGCGGCAGCGAAGAGACGGCCAGTGTAAGTAATTAATCAAGAGAGATCCAAATCCAAATCCTTTTAACAAAGTTTTTTTTTATTATGATTAGAAATAATACAAGGAAATCTTACTTGAATACCTGATCCAGAGTCTATTACATGAATATGTTAACAGGTGGCAAATTAGAATCTCTAATACGGGTTTTGTGGCGGGGCTTGTCGGGAATGTGTGCCTCGCCTTCCTCTTCTTTCCGGTGAGCAGAGGGTCTCCGGTTCTGCAACTTTTTGGGCTCACCTCGGAGTCTAGCATAAAGTACCACATCTGGATTGGTCACATTGCCATGTTTCTTTTCACTGCTCATGGTTTCTTGTACGTACTAGCCTGGGCATGCGACAACAGATTGTACAAGGTTAGCATAAACATACCATATATATATATATATATACATCTACGTTGGGATTTTGCACATTTCATTTCATTTCCTTAATATAATAATTAACTAATGCAGATGCTGGAGTGGAACACAATTCACATTTCCAACGTTGCGGGAGAGATCTCATTAGTTGCTGGTTTAGCCATGTGGGTGACATGCTTTCCTAGGATCCGTCGAAAGGTGTTCGAGGTCTTCTTCTACACTCACTATCTGTACATTGTGTTCATGGTGTTTTACATCTTCCATGTGGGATTCCCCTATGCTTGCATCGCGATCGCGGGCTTCTACCTCTTCCTTATCGACCGCTACCTGCGCTTCCTTCAATCCCAGCACAAGGTCCGGGTGGTGTCCGCTCGCGTTCTTCCCTGCCATGTCCTCGAGCTCAACTTCTCCAAGAGCCCCCGACTCGCTTATCATCCCACCAGCGTTTTGTTCCTCAATGTTCCCCTTGTTTCCAAGCTGCAATGGCATCCTTTTACCGTCAGCTCCAGCTCCAACTTGGATCCCGACACCCTCAGCGTTGTCATCAAAACTGAGGGCACTTGGTCCCGCGACTTGTACCACAAGCTACCGGGTCTGGATCGCCTCGAGGTTGCCCTTGAAGGACCTTATGGTCCTGCTTCAACTGATTTTCTAAGGTAATTTTGCATTTCATTGAGGATATATAAACCTATATGGATTTTTTTTTTGAAATAATGTGTCATGGGTAAATGGTAGTCAAAAACTCAACTAATAAGATTGACATTTTAGTTCTGGAGTGCAGCTCGATATGTATGTGTTGGGGAGATCCGGAACTTACCTTGAAGGAGCATCCATGGAAACCCATATACATATTAGAGCACACATTTGACTCAAAGACTAACATGTGTATATAAACAATCTCTATACCTTGTAATATTTGAATGTGTGACTTTGAACTCATATGTGCACCTAACAATCTCTCCCTTTCCATTGAGTCTCATCACATCGGGCAGACTTCCCCTAAGTCCAAAATTTACTTGGTTTGCTCAAACCCGCAATGATCATTTTCATCCTATATGAGTCTCATCATAAAAGAAGTTGATCACGGTCCTGGTCTTACTAACGAGAAAACACAAGGAATCTCATATACACATTACACCTTATATGATCTAGTGTTATCAGAGCAAGTCAATTTGTGCTTGTGCTAGTGAGGTGAGACTCGTATTAATAAGATTGATTTTTTAGCTGTTGAATCCAGCTTGATGTATATGACCCAATTTTCCACCATCGGTGTGCAGGCATGATCTGCTAGTGATGGTGAGCGGCGGAAGCGGGCTCACTCCATACATGTCAATCGTCCGGGAGCTTCTCTTCATAGCAACCACAACCAACATCAAGACTCCACGGATTCTTATCGTGTGCGCGTTCAAAAAGAGCCAAGATCTCGCCATGCTCGACCTCATCCTCCCCCCTCTGGGGACAGGGACATCCTTGGACGTCTCTCGCTTGCAACTACAGATCGAAGCCTACGTAACGAGAGAGGCACAGCCAGTTTCAGACGACAACAAAGTTGGCCAAACCATATATTTCAAGCCAAACGCATCGGACTCGCCCGTGGGACCAGTTTTGGGCCCAAACACATGGTTGTGGCTCTGCGCAATCATTGTCTCTTCTTTCGTTCTTTTTCTTGTGCTCGTTGGGGTCCTGACACAATACTACATCTACCCAATTGACCACAACACTGACATGGTCTACTCCCACACATGGAGAGCTGCGTTTTACATGATCTTCATGTGCGTGTCCATAGCGGCCACCTCCACTGCAGCTTTTCTGTGGAACAAAAAACAGAATGCCAGAGCGGAAGCGTTATCAGGTTCGTGTGATGTTGATGATGGGCGAGAGTTGGAGAGCTTTCCGCACCAGTCTCTTAAAGAAGCGACCAATGTGACCTACGGTGCAAGGCCTAATCTCAAACGTAAGCAACCTCGTTCATTTCTTGATTTGATATTCGTAATTTGTGTTCATACATATTGGTTTTGATCGATGTTGTGTGTCAACGCAGGAATATTATTGTCGATCGAAGAATCGAGAGTTGGGGTTATGGCAAGTGGGCCGAGGACGTTGAGGCAAGATGTAGCCAAAATTTGTGGGTCTGGTTTGGCAGATAACTTGCATTTCCACTCCATCAGCTTTGGGTGGTGACCTCAATAGATAACATTTATTTACTTGCATACTTTTGCTTGCATGTGCTCTACAATTCATGATCGAATGAATAGTATATATAATTATTTGGGAACAGGAAAAAAAAGAAGCAAATCATATCTTGAATGTGAGATTCATTGATTTGTCAATTCGAAATGTTAAGAGTTTAGTTAGTTTCTTCCTTGCTAAAGAAAGCCATCAAGGACATATTACGAGTTGATTTCTGAGACTAATAATCAAACAATTGTGCAAAATAACAAAATGGAAAATATATTTGATGATTTAAGAATCAAAAGATTTATCATGTACGGTAAATTTGTTATTATGAAGGGAAAAAATACAGTTCTTACGAGGAGAGTTAAATAGTTAGATTTAAACTAATAGTATAAATAAATGAAAGAATACTATGATTGCAAGAGTTTTCAACTTATTAGTGCAAATGGTGCCCAGCATAGTGCTAGCTAAGTGCAATCTTCCCAAACACAAAATGGCAAGCATAAAACTTGCATAGATTAGGAACGAATTTGAACTTGGATGTAGAACAAATGAATATTTTTAGGTACCATTCCAAGGCATTCTCGGTATATTTGCCTCTATAAAACAAAAAAAACTAAGCACTACAATTATAACTGAATAGCATAAGCTTCAAAATCCAAGCACTGATTGACAAAACAAGTGTAAACCAAACCTAAGATTATCAACAACAAAAAAGAGCTCACTCCCAGTATTGGATCTTTTGAATGACTCGTCAATAATAAAAACTCACCCGTCGGACTATAATACAAGGCCACTTGAGTTTTATCGACAAAACAAACTCCCTCAGGCAAGTACTGCACCGCCGGGAGTTCTCGTTCTTGGCACACGTTCTCTACTGACAAAGGCATAACCATGCCAAGCAACACATTAGAATCAGTCAGCTCTCAGTCTAAGTATCTCCTTCGCAGTCCTTCGCCGAAAATAGGGCATGTGTTGCTACATGGAAGATAAAGGGTCAATGAAGAATCTTAAATGACTATGGTCCGCTAAAACAAATTATTTTTATTGCAAAAGACTTGGGTTTGATATGGTTAAGCTCTTTATGTGGTTATGCGACATGGAGCACAACATTCACAGAATGGCAATCTTGGGAGTACAAATTATTATAGCAGCTATGTTTTTTAAATGTTCGGGAAGAAATATAAGTTTGCCCATTTTAATACCAGAGTACTGTACTTCTATCAACGGTTACTAACTTCATTCTTCAACAAATAATTATATTTTATTTTTCTAACAAAACGGGATACTGTCATAACTATAGCAGGCTTGTACCATAGTGCTTTGATAATTGAAAATTTTAAATGGCTACTAGACTAATTAGTTTATTTTTTTTAAATAACTAGACTAATTACTTTTAGTCAACTTGTACAATAATACAAAGGTAAATAAAACTATCAGGTGGGATATTAATCTTTCTTATGGCTTACCTGGCTGAAACATAGATCCAGACCTCTGCTGTAAAAGTCAGCATATTTGATCATAAACACACCGCAATCATATCTGTTAATCATCCAGCATTTGTTTAGAAAATATGATAAGAGAGTACCATAAATCATTGAAGAAGCAAGAAAGAGAGAATATAACATTCAATATTTATATTTATAGTATACTGTGAATGCACATCACTCAATCTAATATGACTTAATAGAATTTATTTCTATTGTTTTCACATAATTAAGGTATTGTATGCAAAATCATTTGGTTCATTGTTTTTGCTGCTAAAAACAACCAGTGTATCGAAGAAAAGGAAAGTCTAAACTGCTACAGTGGATAAGTAAGAAAGATTGTGAATCATTACTTGGTAAAAATCCTAAGACTTATTAGATACAGCCAAAAGCAGAAATCACAAAAAGGATCTTGCTCAAGAAGCCAACATTTCATATAAGACTAGCGAGGACATATACATGGCTCAACTCGATCTGTATTGCCATGTCTAGGCACATAAAACCTCTCCTGCTTATCTTGCACTTTCTGAAATGTCAATATCTTCATTATTTTCAGGGAAAATAACTTTTATATCCGCAATTTGTACGTGCAAACTATTGAACTCAAGACCTTGCTTAGCAGAAACCATCTCAAAAGTAACAACTAATTAGCTAAAGCAAGTAAACATTTGAATCTAATGTTCCATTGATACTCTTGTCAAGGTGATACATGATTTTGACTGGAACAAAAAACAAACAATTTGCTGAATAAGGTCTCACTGGGATGTAACTAAATTAGTATATAATGATGAGTTTATTTCATGTATGGTGAAGAAAAAAGCAAAAAAGAATACAGACCCGTTCTCTTGTTCTGGAAGATCTTCAACATATTCCTGTTCCCAAGAATGTACATCAATGTCTATGCCATTTTTTTCCTTTACCTCCTCTCCAAAGTACCTGGCCTGTAAAACATACATGATCAGCGCCACAGCAATGAGTTTTTAAGGTAGAACCTTAATGCATTAGTTCCAGTACAAGAAATGAGAAATCAGCAGAAAAGGTTTTAACCTATGTAAGTACATACAGTAGGACCTAACCTACTTGTTTTAGGTCACACGATGGGTTAATGCAGGACCATCTGGAAAACAAGCTATACTAATGTACCAAGATAACAAGAAAGAGAAGAAAAACATACAAATAATAAGTGCAGAAAAGAGTTCTGAAAAGAACAATGTGCTACCGGGAGATGAGCAACACCCACTAAATCAGCCTCACAGAATTTATCATGGCAAAATATATGGTTATCAGCTATTATTTAATGTGTTTTAGTCAATGAGAAAGAATCCCCCGAGATGTGTAAATGATTGAGAGAAAAAGATGGAATACTTATATGTGAGCAAGAGCATTTAGCAAATGCATTATATGTTATTTCATTTACATTATAGATATCCAATGGTATAGACAAATAAAATAAGGTATGAAAACTCAAAACAGGTAATAAAGTGCTATTCAAAGTATGTATGGAATAAAACGAAATGAAAAGTTGGATAGCGAAAAGTGCAAGGTTATGAAACTCGGCAAATGGGGAGAACTTGACAAGCCAACAAATAAGGAGTTTCGAGAACTCGGGGAGAACTCGGCAAAACTCGTTTTGTATAAATAAATATATTCATATATAGCATTCATTAAAGACAATTAATAATATACAGTCACCTTTAATCCCAAATTTGTCAACTATCTCTATTTTCTGCTTATAAAAAAACTATCACTATTTTCTCTTACCGCAATTTTAATCACTTTGACTATAAACTTGTTAAGAGTAAAATTACTAATTTTCAAACAAAAATTAGTAATTATTAAGAACAAACATACAATATTTGAATATTAACTATTAAGAATAATCAACAATTGAAATAAGTATGATTTTTGTTAATGATTTTTTAAAATTTAACTTTTGTTGAGTTGACGAAGTTTGGCCGAGTTTAGTCCCAAAATTGTAGAGTTCACCGGGTTTGACCAGGTTTGACCGAGTTTTGCTTCTCGTCTCGGGTAGGCCAGTTTTCCCGAGTTCTCACTGAGATTGCCCAAGTTTCATAACACTAGAAAAGTGTGAACATGGGTATACTAACGACTCCTATGGACGAGAACAAACACTCAGACATCTTTTTTATACTAACGACTTAACATACTAATTTATGTGATAGCTGTAGCCTGTAATAACTTTCTGGGATGATAGCTAATTTTTTTCATGGCTAACTGTAGTTGTGTAACGAGACTAGTGTTAATACTACCACGTTTGGGAAGCCGGAAATGTGACTGAAGTCAACATACAGAGAGTTGGGGATGTAATGGTTGTCAAGAAGTTAAGACTTAAAGAGCATATATTAGTTGGATGATTGCATAAGTAGTGAAGATAATAATTATGGTGATGCAGATTAACTTTTCAACCATTTCAAAATCAAATCCATCCCACTGGATAATAAATCGTTAATGGCATGAGAAAAAAACCCTTCAGTACTGGTTGTGACTTCTACTGAGTTAATTAGGTGTTAGAAATCACTAATTGAGTTGGAAACAAATAAGCATACATATGATGTGTTCAATTAAATTAAGTTCACTGTAGGAAATGCCATTTCATTTAATTTATATTTCATACTGGGAAGCATTTAAATTCAACCTGAAAATGAAACCTCTAGGACCTATCAAGATTCTACAGTTTCTAACTTCCAAAATGCTGCTCCTTCCATTCCAACATAAGTGTCCTACTTCCCTAAATTGGATGTTCATTACCACGTGAGCGTTAGCAAGTGTGAGGGGGATATGATGGGAAAGTGAATCAGTAACTTCATTAATCTTTGATTTTTGTCAAAAATCTTCAAACAGGGCACTTAATTTTCACACGAATCTCAAGAATTCATTTCAGATTAACTAAAAATCTGACAAGTCCTCATTCTCTCATAAGTATATTTCTATCTCTTCTACATTTCATTCTTATATGTTTCCCTTTCATGTCTACATTAGTCCCCTCTGTTTATCTCCCCTCTACCTACTTTCTTTCTCTTGTCTTATCAAAAATGCATTTATTGGCCTCTATTGGCAGTATGTCATCTAATGTTTGTCAACTACGAGTTTAAAAAAATGGAAAATTAGAAGAGGGTGTTGTTTAGTATTCATAGATCCAGCATATAATATGTTATTTGTGTTGGCAGTACAAGATCAACAAATACAATTGAGCATCAGAAGGTATTACTGGGAATACCAGAACATTCAGCACTTGGGAATCCCTCCCTTTGAGTGAATCGAGATACTGGAACTTCTTTTCTTTATTATTGATGACCGCCAAGCACCAATGTATCTCCTTGTGGATGGGAACAAAAATCTGGAAAAAATTGTAAAATGGTTTTCGAGGATCAATACAATGTTTTATAAAAAAAAAGGTCTTTCCCAAACAACGTAGATTAACTTTATGCATAATTAGCAAATAGTGACGCCATTGAGGCAACAATCAAGACAAGTGAAGGCGCACATGAGGTAGAAAATCATGTAAGGTAGACAATATTGGCTATAAAGAAGCATATATGTTGTAATGGTACGTTCATAATAACCTGACTACATCAAGCCCATCCTTTTTCATGCAAATAAATAGACAGATAAAAGATAGATAGAAAAGGTCTGCAAGAACTTTACTTTGTCACACTCATTGAGGCCATATCCCAACTTCCTTTGAGTAGTCCATCTTCTGACTGATTTATATTCATATCCGTTCTTCCCACCTATCAACTGGGCATCAAAATAAAAGAAATCACAATTAACATTGAAGGGCTTTAATTAATATAAATAAGGACTGAACAGACAGGGTACACATTCAAAGAAGATAGTGATTTAAAACATGATGTAAACTTCACACAGTATGTCCAGTTATTTAGTCATTCTTGGGGCCAGGTTTATATATGACCCTTTTCCCTGTTCTTAAATGGGGAGCAGAAAAACTCCTAAGATAATATGAGTAGCACATTCAGAGAATAACATCCATAATCATGATCGCAGAGTAGTCAGTAATCAAATGAAGTGTAAATTCCTGTTTAAACCATAAATATAGCACACAGGAATGGTGTGTCTGATTAGACATTAGTGTGCAATTTTGCAAACAAACATAATAACTAATAAGCTATGTGCAAGTTATACACTAAACAAAACATAAAAAGGAAGGTGTGTAAAGCAAGTAACCAACCTTTTTGTAAAAGAAAGTATTGAAAAAATGGCATTTCAGGAACTTCTTTGGCTCCCTGCTTTCCCTCTCCTTCAGCAATTCCAGGTATACATTTATGACCTATGAAAAAAAGTGCATACATATTAAGAAATTATCAGCTCCATCAATGCTATTAATGGTAAACTAACACAATGGCCATGTTCTGACAAACATCATATTTTTAACTAGCATACAGATAAGGAAACATAAATAAACAAACAAACAAAGAGTTACTTTTGTTGAAGGGCATAATATTATTAACACTTTCCATATCCTAAACACTGAAAATCACCTCATCATTCAACCACGCGCGGGGTCTAAGGCACTGCAATAATTCTCCAGTGATCTCGATATTGGAGTTCTCATGAGTTACAAGTACCTTTCTTCTGTAGAAACAAGCAAAGTAACCTCAAGTTTAGAAGTAAACACTGTAACGCCAAGTATGTAAAGCACACAATACAAACATATGCTGAATATACAAAACCATACCGGTTGGATGATAGCAGTGCGCGATCAACCTCGTCCTGATCATCCTTTGAAAGAGGGACAAAAGCCTCTTGGGGTACCTTCAGATTCCAAAAGGATGAAATAAATAACAAAATAAAATGTGACCCTTTAACATTTCAAAAAACATACTTCTTCAGAATAAGTGAAACAAACTTAAAGAGCAGTGTTTTCAAATAAGTAGTCAGCAAAAACATACCACCTCCTTTGGTTTCTTCAGAGAACGGGCGCGGACAGCAGATAGTCGCTTCTCATTCAATTCAATCTGAAACCTCAAATCAATCAACTTCGGAGAGCGGCCCTCGGCAACCCTGAGCAAGTCTTTGTACACAGCGACAGATTCCGGGCCAGAATCCAACGACAGCGCATCCAACAACTTCCCCGTGTTGTCCAGCTTTGAATTACCATAAGTTAGTTCTGAAACCGCTGAAGATGTTGATGGATACAACCCAGGCTCTACCACCTTGGCCTCTTTGTGCCGATTTTGCTCATCAACATTCACAGGAGGCAACCTATGGTTTGAAACATCTGACCTTCCTCCTCGCCCATCCTCGTCTACGCCAGAATCACCCGAAGCCACGTTTTCAGGTTCACCATCCACATCAATGATTTCCTTCTCCTTCTTCACATACCGCAACGAACCCAATGCTTGACTCTTAGCCTTATTGTAAGTCAACCAATTGCCCATATCCTCGTCCTCCTGCTGCTGTTGCTGCCTCTGAGAAATCACAGTGCTTCTTAACCTCAAATTCCCGAATTTGAGTGTTCTGCAAGGAGCATGTACCTCCCTGGCCAAATTCAGCTGCTTCAATCCTGGGTACTGAAAAAACCTCGAGCGATGATCCTTAGACGCCACTGTGCCTGACTGCTCCGCACCCAGCGGAGCAGAAGGGAATCTGAACTTCTTCGAGCTGCGAAACTCTGGTGAACGCAGGAACAGGTGAAGATTGGGAGGATGATGATTGAAGCTCAAATGCTCGTCGCAGCGCTTCCGATTGGTTAGGGCACCCATTTCATCGACCGGAGATTCAAAAACCCTAGAAATTGAAGCCCCATCTAAGAAGAGACATTATGAATAATAAACATGTATGGAATCGGTAATTGATTCAGGGTTGATTGATTAGCAATAAAAACGTAAACGAAATTCGAAATTCGAAATTCGATGGAGGAATTGAGGTTTAGCGGGACGAAAAGCTCGAACAATCCAGACGAATTGGACGATTGGTTTTGTTAGGGGTTATGTGAATTTCGCAATTGGGAGCATACTGACACAAACGTTCACATCAGCGTGTCGGCGACCATCGCCATTGCTCTACTCCCTCCATTAACCCCCCTTCCAAAACCACGGTTAACTTTCAAGTTTTTACATTATCATTAATAAAAAATGTCATGATTTATCTCGGTTAACTTTATATTTTTAACATTGAACATGGTTTTGAAAACACTAACTATAAAAAACCAAAATTAACAATTAAGAAATAATTTTAACACTAAATCTTTATTTTTCTATTCTACAAAATGACGGTAGAGTCTCACTGTCGATTAGACAAATTTTGATAACGCGAGACTAGGTTTTGTATATGCTGACACAATAACTTCGGAACTAGTTGTAAAGTCTGGGGGCCCGACCCATGCTCTCCCCTTAGAGGGTCGGGTCCTTATATTTTACAACCCGCCCCAAGGTCACTGGATTAGCATAGTTAAGACACAATCGAAGGCTCGCTTGAATAATATATCCTGAATTGAACTCATCGTTTATCTTATTAGATTATCAGATTGATCAATTCAACCGCTAAATCTAAATTTAAAAACAAAAGATAAAAGAAAGAGTTGATTAGCTTTGGTACCCAACAACATATTGGAAATTGAAGCTAACCATAAGATATCATGAGCCTCAGTGAGTATGTCTCCTCTTACATAAACAATAAAAATCTTAAGACTTGAGAGTTGCTCTTGGCGCAAGCGGTCTAAAGTAGCTGGAACCAGGGTTTGAGCCGAGGCACATTCGTGAATTTTTCAGTGGTAAGCATAAGAGTCAGACTGATCCAGATGTCGCCGGTATTGAATTCTTTCCACTAAAGTTGTTACTGAATGAATCTAGTAACTAATGCCGCTAGAGAGGTGTCGCATTGCCCACAACAACTTCTTTTGCTGAACCAGTATATGAGACTACTTGCTTCAACAAAGTTTCGTTTAGGAGCTTAAGATTTAGGTGGGTTTGGTTTGAGATAGGTGATTGTGGGTAGTATAGGGTTAAAAAAAACCTTGAAAAATTAAAAAATTAATGGCCTATTTTAAGTGCAATTTTCCAAACTCCTCCAAAAACCTATAGGTTAGGCTCCATGGTTCTGGGCTAGCAAATTGACGGGTTGGGCCCGAGTCTAATCCCAAGTATCCATTTCGTCCACCGGTTCACTCTTTTACCTCTGTGTGAAGCTTTCCTGAAACTCAACCGTGTCCCGTATCGTCTTCTCCAACTCTCCGATCTCTTCTTAATGAATTGATAGGCGACACATATAAATACATTCACACATACGTATACGAGCAAGCGCACTCGCTCGATCATGGAGGCTCAATACCCCAAATCGCGCTCCTATGGAGCCCCTATGAAAATGACGATCCCGCCCTCGCAGCTCTCCGACAACGATCGGAGCACCACCGAGCTGCGAGCTCTCGATTGCAACCTCACCTCCCTCTGCGATCACATCCAATTGGAGGGTTTCAATTCTGGTTCCTTCTCCGACATCGTCGTCCACGCCATGGGCTCCACTTACCATCTCCATCGCCTGATTCTCTCTCGCAGCTCTTATTTCAGGTAAAACCTCATTTCACGCTCTCCTCTCCTGCTTCACTAGATTTTCTTGCAAGGGTTTGTTCGATCTTGAGTCCCTTGTGCACTTGATTGATGTTTCTTTTACATGCTTGAAAAATATTCTCATGAATTTCGAATTGGAGGTGGCGGTGCTTGTTTATTATGCATTTTTCAGAAATGGGTTGTCTAAATTTTGAACTTTTGAAGCCATGGTGTATTGAGGTGCTGGGGGTTGGGAATATTATTGTCACAGTATTGCTATATTTTAATTGACTGCTACTTATCAGCTTATGTGAGTTGCTGAATTTGAAGTGGGTATGGTTCAATCCCTTTCCCTGTGAAGATCAGTGTTTTGAAAAGAAAGTTGTCCATTGTGACAATCAAAATACTGTATGACCGACTGAATACATATGCAACCGTGTGAGTGATTTTGCTGAGAGTGCCCAGGACCTCGGACCTCAAGAGAGGGGAGCTAGTGAGTTCGATCCCTCTTCTACTAGGCCTTCCATGTGGATGCTAGGCCTCCCATGCCAGGGGTCTAGTGTTTTAAGAGCTTCAAATACCTTAAACTAAAGTTATGAGCCGAAAGGGTTGACAAAGTTTGAAGTTCCAATAAACAATGTGAATCGACGGCTACAATTTTTTTATTCAATTCAAAGTGCTAACTAGAACTGCATAAATATTTTTTTTGTTGCCGTCACTTAATGTTAACTATTAAATAGGTAGGTACTTCATTTTTCATCATGACCTTCAGGCTCTGCTGATGTTTTGAAATAATATCTGTGCTTAAATACATTTTTTATACTCAAACGGGAAATTATATGAGGGCACCACATGTTATGCAGCAAGATAAAGAACTTTTAATTCTTTTTTAATTTTGAGGCTTTGGAGACAAAATGAAGTATACTATAAGATTATTTTTCCAATAACTGTATTTCAGAAGTATGCTATGATATCTCAGTGGCATATGCACCCACCTACCTACGTATGTGCATTCTTATGCCTAATTTTTCAGTAGGCAAGTAACTACTCATGGTACCTGATGCTAGTTCATTTACTGCCATTTTAATGTGCTTTATCAGGAATATGCTTCATGGTCCTTGGAAAGAAGCTAGTGCTCCCATTGTAACCTTGCAAGTAGATGACAAAAATGTTAATGGGGAGGCAATAGCAATGGCTTTGGCATATCTATACGGACACCACCCTAAACTAAATGACAATAATGCCTTCCGCGTTCTGGCTTCTGCATCGTTTCTTGACCTTCAGGTATTGTTATTCCACAATAAAGAAGGGCATATTTTTCTATAATGAAGACATAGGATTTTTTGTTTTTTTAAATATTTTGTGAAAGAGAATTTCTCATATGCGGTAACAATGGCTTTCTTGTATATCTAATATCATGATGATTTCATCTGTAGGATCTATGTGCTATATGTACAGATTTTATTATATCTGAACTGTGGACTTCCAATTTCCTAGCATATCAGGTTGAAGCTGCTTGTACATCCTCAGTGTACTTCATTTCACGCCCTGTTTCTTTGTTATTTACAGTCTTCACTTGCTGTTCAGGTATTTGCCGAGAGCCAAGACTATGGTATACATGGAGAACGCGTGAGAAATGCTTGCTGGGGCTACCTTTGTCAAAGTGGTGCAGTGGAGTTGAAAGAGGTAAAGATAAATTATATCATTTCAAGTATGACTTGTGGCCTGATTAGCATACTGAAACCCTCTCTCTAATTATTGGATTACATCTCAGGGTAATGATTTATAGAGGGATGAAGTAGATGGTGACTTCCTAGAATTTATACTATCATCTATATTTCTACATATAATTGATTATATTGCAAGTACAATATCCCATTCAAAGTAGTTGTGATGTTGGCTGTTATTGTTAGTGCCGGGAAATTTTCCTAGTTCTGTTCTCTGCATCCAGTAATTTAAAAGGTTTAAACGTAAGTTTTAGTTTATCGCTATTTTGCTTTTTTACTTTATGTTTATAAATATAATCACAATGATCTTACTTGTTAAGTATTAGAAATCTTACCCCTGGTATTGTTATTGGTAATACCTGTACGATATCTGTTCAAAGATTAGAGATTGCACCATTGCTTATGGTAAATCATTAGGCTCAAACATTTTACAGTGTTAACAATATATTTTTATGCAACTATTTTTGCAGTCAGCTCTGGTTTGAAGGTCTAACAATTCAAATTTGGAATATTGTATGAAATGGTTCAAGGAGTTTTGCAAAAGTATTCATGTAGCTACCCCCTATAGTTTTAGGCCTGTTTGTTACTGTTGGTCCTACTAAAAAGAAAAAAAAAGAGTAATGATAAGCGGTTCGTTGGAAGATAAATTAATTTCACAATTATATCACAGGTGGTGGCAATTGTAGTTAATAGAAATTATAGAATGATCTAAGGGGCTTTGTATATCTAATCAACTAAGTTAAAGGCAGATGACATTCCCTCTATTCTAAAATAAGTGTTGTGCTTAATTTTCTTGTAAAAGATTAATGATTGGTGGAGATAATGTTCCACTTGCCTATCATGCCCTCGTGAGCTACCACTTGCTGAGGCATTTATGTTGTAATGGCTAACTCATAAAATGATATTATTGGTAATCTATGCGTAATTTACTTTTATCAAGGGTAAGAGGATACATATTATGGAATATCCAATTTAGAAATTTGTGAAACTTACGTTTTATCAGAGGGAGTACATGAAGTAGGCCAGCATCATGTTATTAATTCCATTTCATAGTGGATTTCTTGCACAAGTTTGGAACTTCGAAGAGAAAGAAAGAGATAAAGCTGGACATTTAACAATAGTCTTGTCTAGGTAGTTAGTCTGAACCTAAAACTATGATATTCATCACACGGTCATGTCGAACTGCTAGTAAACTTCAACAATGATGTAATTTGAATTATTTTTTTTCATTATCCATCTACCTAAAAGTAGAGAAACTCTGTCAAAATTGCAGCTTGTTTTATCAGATTCTGAAAATATTTTTTTGTTCCGAGTTCTGTTTATCTTTCAGGCTTCTAATAATTTTTTCTTATTTTCTAATTGATTCTGGCCATTGTGGGCTAGGTGCTGCCCAAACTTTCTTCTCAAACATTGCATGCATTGCTGACTTCTGATGAATTGTGGGTACCCAGTGAAGAGAAACGGTAAGTCATATTAAGAACAGCCTTTTCAGATTTCTGATTATCTAAATCATTTCTAAAGCTGGATGAAACAATTCTTTGTTTTCAATTTAAAGGTTTGAACTAGGGATATACACACTTCTTGCAAAGGGCGCCATTTGCAAGACAGAGCATTCAGACGAACGGGCTTCGTGTTCAGAGATGGAAACGACTTCTCATTCCGATTCCATGAAAACAAAGGGGAAAGATTTGTGTGATAGCTGCAGTAATAAGAGGGTGGATTCTGACCTGGGCCGTCTAACTTTAAATGATGAACTAGAAGGCCGTAATACTCGTGACCTTGTTGAGCTTACAGACTGCATGGTTGATTACCCAACAGGGATTTCAGATTCCAAACTGGTACAAGAATCTGAATATACTTCATCAAATATGGAACCTAGTTATTCAAGCAAGATGATCGGGCCATCTCAACCATCAAATACCTCATTTTCAGATGGTACTGGTACTGGAACATCATGTTCGTTTGCTGAAATGCCAATTGGTGTTGGGACAAGTGGCCTAGGGTCCAATGGAGTGGCGATGGAGGGACCATCTGAAGAAGGTTCAGGCTACCATTTGAATAACAATAACTGGTTTGCCAGGGACCAACCAGGGCATTGCTCTGTTATGAACTCCTCCTGTAATGGATTGATATCAAATGATTGGGGAAGAAGTGGAATGCCTTCTGTTTCATGGGGTGGGAGGGTAGTGGGCAAAAGAGAAGTAAAAGGTTACGCTAAAGGTAATTGTGGGATTCGTGAAGAGGAATATGACGCATTTGCCAATATATTTGATGGTGGTTCTCTTTTATATAGCAATATGTCTTTTGATGCACTATTAAATGTGAGAAAGCAGCTTGAGGAATTGGGGTTCCCTTGCAAAGCTTTGAATGATAGTCTTTGGCTACAGGTTTGGCATTTAGAACTACAATCTCCGTTAATTTATGTTTATTCACTATTATTATCATATGAATCTTGTAAAGGGGGAGTGGGAAGTGTCCATACCTTATATCCGTGTTGTATATAGCACATTCTTTGTCAGGGTAGCTGTACATTGGGTTACCATGATCTGATGTTTGAGCATCTGTTTCTATTTTATATATCAGCTTTCATAAAATTTCTAGCCATCACCTGATATAATGGTTTTGGCCTTTGGAGATAATATTGATGTGCTTTATTGTATTGCTTTCATGTAGATGCTTTTAAGCCAGAGAGTGCAAGAAATTGGTGCTGAGACGTGCAAAAATTGCTGCCTCACAAGTATGGGGTGTGCTTGCAAGCAGCCCTATGGATTTTCACATGGAGTTCCTGCCCCTGGTTATTACATGCAAGAGCATGACATCGGTGGTTCAGTTGGCAACTTAGGAAATATTTATGTCGCTGAATCTGCCCAAGGTGAAGGCAATGGCCTTTTTAGGCCTGTACGGGTACACGTTAGGGGCCAGATAGATGGGCTCGCTGGTATTGGACGCGGTGGTGCAGCATATGTGCCGGCAACTTCTTGGGCTCCAACACGTTTTGTTTTTTCCCGTGTACCCTTTGGTATAGGTAACAGAAATGGTCAGCAGTCTCTTGCTAATGATGATACGGAGGCTAGAGCAGACAATAATGGAGACCTGTCTGGGGATGGGTTGACAGCACTGGTTGGGTTAAGCCAAGGAGGAAGTAACATTGCAAATGTTCAAGGAGAGCAAATAGAGAGGGGCTATGAAATGGATATGCAAGGCAGATTATCTGGGCCGTCCACTGCACCTCCAAGTACTACTACTGGCATTCCTGTGCAGATGCTAGAGTCATCTGACCAGTCTATTGGAATTGAATGGGAGAACGTGAACAGTTCCATATCATTGGATATGAAAACACCTCTGAGTCACTTCCCTCCTTTTCGCTTTGGGTAAGTTGTGCTCTAATTTATTTGACTAGCAACTGCCTGTCAATGTGGTTTATTATTTCGAAAAGTTCCATATGAAGGTTTTCAGACTGCCGAGCCTGTTGTTTCAACAGCAGTCGGTACATTCAAATTGGCAAAAGTTTTCCGGTAACTATTCACACTAGTACGTAAGATATTATTTGTCACACAGGACCCAGTCACAGATGATGGCTAAGGCATTGATCACATCTCTGCTCCATTAGGACCAAGTGGTAAGGAGCGTGAGGTCCTGAGTTTGAATTTTGGTACAAGCTATTGGCTTAGGATTAGAGTAGGATTTCCCGAATTACCGCTGATCAAAATAAAAATCTCTGCTCCATATCATCATGTTTGGTTCTCATGGGGATCGCGTTATTGATTGTATAGTTGTATGCATGGGCGGAGTCACACTACAAGTAGTGTGTGCACTTATCCCAGTGGAAGGGATAAAAATAGTATATATTTAATTTTTTGTATTTTTTTTTTGAAAAATAATAATATCCCCCCATTTAAATTATCAAGGTGTGCACAATTTAAATCCGCCACTGCTTATAGGTGTTATATTTATGACTTTCTTGAATTTGTATTTCTATTTTAGTAAGATCAGATATCTCTATTTTTGTCTGTTCCTTTTTTCTTTGTAAATTTCCTTGCTAGTGAGGCTAAGTGCTTTTTCAATCTCCGTCTGCAGAGTTCAATTGTTAATTCCTTGAACTACCTCTAACTCATATTTTTTGTTAAATATTAGGGTGCAATTCGAAGATGTACACAGGCTTAGTGATGGACAAGTCAAGCACTCTCCCGAAGTTTTCTATGCTGGCTCTTTATGGAAGGTAAACATGGATCTGACTGTTTATCCTTGCTCTGGACTAGCTGGGTTTCGTTCGTTGATGTTTTTGTCTTCTCAGGTTAGTGTTCAGGCTTTTAATGACGAAGACCCTCAAGGACGGCGAACTCTTGGTAACATTTTATCTCTAGAAAGATTCACCCTGTGATCGTTGATGTTGTATTACATATATCCAAATGGTAATTCATATTATTTATTGTTTCAGGATTATTCCTTCACCGTCGGAAGGCAGAGATAAGTGATTCCCTTAGAAAGGTTAGTTTTGCCCTTGCAATTGGCTAATGTTGGCCCCTAGGAAATTTGCTAACTACTCTTGAGCAATATGGCTATATTTAAAATCTTGTTTGCAGGTTCATATCTACGTAGACTCACGGGAAAAGGTTACTGCACGCTATCAGGTAATAACAATATTCCGAATAAACAGATGGAAAGCTATTTTTGTACGAACTCGAACTCAATTGGTTGGATATGGCTGCATTTTGCAGTTGATTTGCCCATCAAAGAGAGAGGTGATGGTGTTTGGGAGTTTCAAACAAGCAGGGACACTTCTGCCGAAAGCTCCCAAGGGATGGGGGTGGCGCACGGCTTTATTGTTCGACGAGCTTGCCGATCTCCTCCAGAATGGGGCGTTGCGGGTGGCAGCAGTTGTGCAGCTTGTGTGAGTTACAAGCAGTATAATTGTATTTTTACTTCTCAAGTTTGGGTGAATGAGATGAATCTTGATCATGGATTTGTTTGGATAAGCCATTGGCTATCAATGTATTTAGTTTGGTTGGCTTGAAATATGTTTTGCAAGGTTCTAAATGGCTATATGCAAATTAGGAGAGTAGCCTCGGTGACTAAATAAGTCCAATCTTAAGTTCGAATTCAATTTGATCTCGATTTGTTGAATACTCGTTTCGAGTTCGTTATAATTGTGTGGGAAATTGCAAAAAGTTGACGTGAACTTACCATTTTTTTGGCAAATTGTGTATATGCAAACAGGAGAAATGAAAAAGATAATTAATGACCTACAATAAAAAGAAGTATTTTGATTATTTCACACTGAAAATTAATTGTGTTAACTTGAAATAAAATAAAACATATTAAAGAGAATCTAAAATATTTTCAACTGATTTGTCGTGCACAAATTAAAATTAGATATATAAATATAGTCATATTTATGGATAAAAATCTATAACAAACCATTATTTATATACAAACTAGGAAACCATTAAAAATGACACATGGCATTGAATTAGTGGTTCATAAGAAATAAATATGGATTTTTATTACGTTTCTATATATAGCATAGGAAGGATATAAATGTCATTACAAATCTATATTGTAAACTGCAAGTCAGTGGTTATTGAACCAAAACCATTACTCTTAACCTCCACATAAACATTTTGTGTCACATCTGAAACTAGTACCATTACCATTACTGGTGATTACACGTAAGGTAATATTACTCTCCCACATAGCTCGGCATCAATGACACCAATATCACCTCCGCGTCATGACGACTTGTCTCCACCATGCCGCTAAATTCTCTCCACACCGCAACGACCGTCTCGACATCACCGCGATGAAATCCTGCCTCTACGATGTCCCGTTATGCCGGCTTCGTGTTGCTTCCATGTCGCAACAAATCAGAGTGTCCTAAATTTTCTGGCATCGTCTCCTCCGAAAATCTTGTAGTCGCATATGTTAGCTTCGACCTCCGTTCTTTGTGCGTGTCTCAACGTCGCGGCCTTGAACACGGTGTTCGTCGCCGGATCCAGCGGCACGATGATGGCCTCCTACGATTTCATCTACTTTAGAACCTCCCACCAGCCAACCCCGGCTCCTACTCCAGTACTCCCAGAGCGTATGTGGCTGAAACCAGCGTCAGACGTCAAGTTTTTAGAGTTTATGTGACTTGTGAGGGAATAAAAAGACATATGAATGTTCAGGTGGGTACTTGATCTTGTTTTGATTTTTAATTTAATGATTTGGTGAATTTGAGATTAAATTGA
>JAYMTP010000906.1:0-27971 GCA_036897365.1 Geranium brycei | reverse complement strand
CATTTTCTTCGACATCTTTTGCTGCCTAAAAAATGTGCCAATAAACTATGTAATAACAAAGTTAAAACATATTTTAATTTTGTCAGTTTAGACACTTTTGTCCAACATTCGTCTTAACTGATTAATCAAACACCTCTAAATTAAGTAAAATTTGGTGTTTCAAAACGTTATAAAAGGTTCATGTTTTACGTGGACTTTAAAGTCATTTGAAGTTGTTAAGTATGTTAGAATCAATTTGATCTCTCGAGAGATAGAAGCCACTAGCCAGAATGACGGGATCTTGAAAACTTGGAAGTCAAATGTAAGCATCTCAATCCACTACTAATATTTTTTTAATAAATAAATTTAAAATCTAATAGAATTGAACAAAAGCAACATGAAAGAAGTTCACTAAGCCTTCTAACTTTTTTAAACTTAATTGTAATTATGTATTCCATATAAAAAAATATGTGTTGTAAAAATTGTGAAGCGCTAGTCGGCAAGAGATGGTCTTTTAAAGACTAATCAAAGATTTATCGTAAAATAAATAAATTTAAATGATTAAACCGAAATTATAGAATCTATATATATATATAAAAGGAAAATCCTGATAGTTGACCTGTGGCATCATATTTGAAGAAATTTCTATTCTTCTATTTTTTCAATTATTTAATTATTTTTTATTTTAATTTATTGAGTTTATTCACATAATATAACTACTCAAGTCTTCTAATTTGCAACAACTTGGATAACCACTCAAGTATCCTAATTCTCAGCCAACTTGAAAACTAATTTTGAACTATAAAATTATATAAATTTGTGTTTTGTATCCACATCGTCTTACATAGAGATGCAAATATCTCTGATTTCGAGACCTTTGGGAGGCTCAACGCGGTATGTTTTTGCTTCAATTCCATGAATTTCTTTAATCCACTGCCTCAAGTAACGAAGAAGCAACCCCGATTATTATGAGTTGGCAATGTAGTGATATCGGAAGAAAGTAGAGTTTCACGTAGGTGCTGCAGTCTCGGAAGGTTTGCATGGGTTATTTTTGTGCTTAAGACGTTTTGCACGTGCCAAACAATTTGTTGATTCATTGATTAAGAATGTGTGTTTTGTTCCGCATATAAGGTGATCTTATTGTTTGTGCAATAAAATTTGTTACTTCAGTTAAAATTGCATGCCTTATTTTTGAATGATTACTGATACGTGGCAAATCATCTTTCATTATGAGCAACAATTTGGAAGTAAAAGAGGAAAAATCCAAAGAAAATAGTGGTTAAGCTTGTATGTGTTCAAAGTAAAATTCTCAAATTTAAATATAATAATTGTTTGACAAAATCCTGATTGTACAGGAAATATGAGGCCAGAACAAGTTGGATTGCTACCAATTTGTTAATTTTGTTTGAAAATTAGTTATTTTTCAAGAGAATTGGGGAGGTCAAAGAGGTATGCAGGTGCTTTGATTTTGTTGGTACCCATTATGTCTTGAATTATTATTACTGCAAGTTACACTAGACGTTCTATTCCAAAAGACGTTGCATGATAGATCAATAATTTTGCTATCATGCTTATAATTACACATAAAACACAATAATTTTGCAATGACCATTATTAAATGAAGCAGTATTCATATGACAAGAAATTAATAGCCATTTGGAAAAATAAATCACCATTGTTTCAGTTTTCCATTCCCTCGTCACATTTGAGGAAAATTGTATGGTTATCTTTTTGTGAATTTCTGAATATTTATTATATTTTTAATTATACTTCTATTAATTTTAGCTTCAAAATTGGAGTAAAAAGTGGACAAAAATTATAACACAATGTATTGGGTCATACCCCAATCCACAATACATACATATTTTACAAGTAATCATAATAAGCCTAAAATAATAAGTAGATCTAAGAGAGGAAATTAGCATAGTGACGTGACTAACTTCCAATGTCTTTAGAAATACATATAATATAAGAGAAATCCTAATTTAAATGGAACAAATCAACATAAAAAAAACTCCACTGTATAAGTGTATGAACACTTCCAATATAATTAGAAGTACATGCATATAACCACCATATTAGTAGAAATCATAATTTAAATGGAATAAGTAATTAAAATAAAATATATATGGGAGCCAACAACAATATAGGTTACGCAAAGAACTATATAAAATTCAATTTTTTCATTGATTATTTCATAACATTTTACATATAACACCGCGCATCGCGCGGAGCAATACCCTAGTATTATATTAAATTTTAAATTTTCAAGACGAAAAATCAATTTACAAGACATCTCAATCATCTCAATACTCATATTCGTACCAAACAGTTAGTTACGTTATATTATTTTTTTGTAATTTTATTGATGTAACATTGACATTTTATTTTTTGACGTCATTCATTTATTTTCTAAATATTAAAATAAAGGGAAACAAATTAATTGATTTACACTTACCATAACAATTAATTTTACATTTTTTTAAGCAAAATCATGTGATGTTGACAGTTAACCAAAACCCCTTCAAATAAAATTACTGTGGTAATTAAAATTAAAATTCAGTTGTGACGAGAGTGAGGGAGAGTCAGTGTCATGAATTAAAAGTGTTTGTGAGCTCAAATTGTTACCACCAATTTGTCGTCTCCTTAAACTCATCGAAATTAATTACCCTACAACTGTGCCCTTTCTATTTTTAGCAAGTCTCCTATGAGCAGAGAGAGCACAAAAGAGCAAGGCCAGGTCATTGTATACCTCTCTTTTAGGTCTTGCCATTGCCTATTGCTTGCCCCATACTAGGAATGATAAAGGACAAGTGTGAACGCCTTAATTTAACAAATTAATTATTGACTAAAATTAAGAATAATGTTACTGTAACAAAAGAGAGTCTTTTATATAAATTATTATATACAAGCTACTAAAAGAAAAAAAATAATGTAATGACTATAATGATAAAGATTCTACAAATATTAAATTTAGAAAATATTTTACCTTCAAAAAAAAATTTAGAAAAAATTTCTATTATTTTAACAAATATGTATGGACCGGTCTCGTTTCAATTTATATATACAATGTTATTTATTAGAATCTTTGGAAAATGTTTTTTGTTTCAATTGTGTATACAATGAAGTCTTATTTTTCAAAATTCACATTTAGGTTGAATTAAATAGATATTTTAATTTATATGAATTTAAAATTATCATTTTTATAAATTAAGTAATCGACTAAATCCCGACCATGAGTGTTAAACACACACTTGACACGATCATACCAACTAATAATCTTACATGTATTGAAAAATATTTTTACCTTCTCTTTTACTGGGTTAAAAAATAAGACTTATTCCTCAAAAGTCACATTTAACTTAAGTGAAACTAACCTCTTAATTCTACATGTACTTAAAGTTATTATTTTTCATAAATTATATATGTCACGATACAAAATATGACTGGTTGAATTATGACAAATTTCTTAGACACGATTTAAATTAATTTCAATTACTAATCATATTCGACACTTCAACCTCAATTATTAGATCAAAAATATGGAATCTTAATCGAGTTTAACTCGTTTTTGTCATCTATATCCGAGACCCAAATCTTCAAACCAAAGACTCTCTCCTCTCTAATTTTCTTGATATTTCCTTTCATGGAAAGCCCTAGAAAAATTGTGAGAAAAGAACATTCCATAGTTGGCAAAATCCAGGTGGCTCTGAAGATGAGAGAGAGAGAGAGAGGTGGTTACAAGTCACAATTGACTCACTCATCATAACTCTAATAAGCTAGGACAAATTGCATGCAGGTAATAATTACCATCATGCCCTCCTCCCCCATTAAATTACATTTTGTGCCACCCAGTCCCATAATTACAATAAAACCATATAGGAAAGTGGTGGATATATATAGATATAATTGGTGTAAGTCCATTTTCACAAGCCAACCCCAAATTCCCCAAGAACACTTTCACCAGGTTAGAAATATTCCCAAACCTCTCTTTCTCTTTCTGATCTTGTTTTAATTCCTTAACTCTCCATTTTTCATGCATTTTTATATTGTTCTTTAATTCTCTGATCATATGTATGGGAGAAAAAAACATCTATACTTATACTTACATATCACCCGTATATATAGCATGTATTAATTTGATCTCTTCTTCTTTAGCATGTATATATGTGCATTTCTTGAATATATATATGTAGCAAAAAGCTAAAGGTTTGGACTTTCTTGTCCATGGAAAATTCTGAGGAAACCCTTTTGAGAAGTGAAGGTTTTTTGAGCGGAAAAGGGTGTTTGGCAGGTGAGAAAATGGGGAGAGGGAAGATAAGCATAAAGAGGATAGAGAACCAGACGACGAGGCAAGTGACATTCTCGAAGAGGAGAGCTGGCCTGGTGAAGAAGACCCACGAGCTCTCCGTCCTCTGCGACGCCCAGATCGGCCTCATCGTCTTCTCAGCCACCGGAAAGCTCACCCAGTACTGCACTGAACCCTTCAGGTCTCTCTCTCTCTCTCATCATCATTTTCTTGTTCTAGGGTTTCCGTTGACCGCCTTTGACCAAACCCTATATATTCTTTTATTTCCTTTTTTTATGATGAATTCATGATACAATATATATATAGTTCCTACAAGGGATCAAGTCAAAATGATGCATAAAATATATACTTTGAATTATATAAACCAAATATTAATCTGTATAAATTATAATGCGGGGTTTAAAAAAATATTTATTTATAATTTGTAGGATGGAGCAAGTGATTGAGAGGTACCAGAAGGTGACAGGAATTCACATCCCTGAACATGATAGCCGGGTAATTAATTAATTATATAATATTTATACTACACATATAGCTCTTTATAATTATTTGTTTTCTTTTCAAATTAATGTATTTTTTATTTTTTGCATTTAAATATACATATATAGGAGCAACTGTTCGGTGAATTGGCTGTGCTCCGGAAAGAGACTCGCCGGCTTCAGCTAGGAATGCGCCGGTACACCGGGGAGGACATGAGCTCCGTCCCCTTTCACGATCTGGATCATCTTGAGCTCGAACTCGAACGCTCTCTTACTAAGATCCGTGACAGGAAGGTATATATATATAATAGTACTAATATTCAGATTTATTTATTTTTTTTTTCTGATTTTTGATCATGGAAATATGTTGTTCTTGGTCTGCAGAATGAACTCTTGCAGCAGCAATTGGATAATCTCCGGAGAAAGGTAATATATATAATTATGATCAATAATACTAGTTTCAAAATTTTATTATTTATTATTTTAGTGAAATCATAGTGAAAATTAATTAAGAGCCAATTTCAGCTGTGGATTAACAAAATATAGGCCCAAACATATGTAACTTCGGAAAATCTTGAATTTAATTAAAATTATATATCATTAATAACATGTTTTAATCTTTGCATTTTTATTTTATCAATCCAACGACTGAAATTAGTTTCTAGTTTGCACCATATAGTAGTTTCACCTGAATAATCTTCTCTGGATCTATGTGTATATCTGAATTCAAGTGCATTATCAAAGTTTACGGGTTTTGGTTATCTCAGGAGCGTATGCTGGAGGATGAGAATAGCAATATGTTCCGTTGGGTAAGAAAAAAAATTATATTTACATTTCGGTTTTCATTACAAAATCAAAATAATGTGTAATGCATATAGCTGGTGTTTTGATGTATTTCAGTTATTAGATTATATATATATATATGTGATATGATGAGTTGTGATATAAGTTGTGTTTAGATTCAGGATCACCGGGCAGCGCTAGAGTATCAGCAGACTGCAATACTGGAGGCGAAGCCGATGGAGCAGCAGCAACAACAACAAAACGAACTGGATCACTTCCCTTTCTTTGGAGAGCAACCGGGCGATGCTCTTCAGCTCGCAACTTTTCCTCACCTTCACCCTTATCGCCACCTGCAGCTCGGCCTCCAGCCTAACCTCCAAGACCCTCCTCTCTAGTCCCATATCTCCCTATGCCTTATATTTAATGGTATATATATTATACCATCACCATTATCATTTTAGCAGCATAAACATACATATATATTCTGCAGATCTTTTGACTTATGATTTTTTTTTGTCTGCTGTTTTGATTTCTGCAGATTTGGAGTTCCAAGAAAGGGTTTCACATGGAGATATGGGATATAGTTGTTACTGTTATCTATATATATATAAGTATGTTCCATGATAGAGTTTCAGCATGATCTCTAGACATCTGAGATAAGACTTTTATGTATGTTTGTGTGTTTCTGATATATACACTTGAAACTCTTTCAGTATCTATTATATGTCTGTTAAGGTTTTAATATATGGATTCTAGTCATTGTTGTTCTCAAATACACTAGGCGCTAGTCGGATGGAGAAGGCCTTCTGAGGACTAGCCGAGGATTTTTTAAACAGTGATTCTAGTACATTCCATTTTCCAGAGATTATAGACCAATTCATCATGTATCAGAACAATGAGATAGTAATAGAAAAAGGGTCATCTTTCACATGTCATAAACTCTCTGTACCAGTATTACACAAGTTTCTATCCTCAACATTCAGTTTCATTTGGTACACAATCAGATTCAGCATTCTAAATATAAGTTTAGAATCCGGATGCGTTTTATCACAAACTGTAAATCTATGAACAAAACCAGATACCTCAACGAAACTGAACGCCGGAGACTTCCTCATCCCTCTCCTCTCCATTGCTTCTCTCGTCGTTCTCTTATCACCCCACCGCTTAAAAACAGCGTATACGTTTGACAAGCCAATGTATCTCCCACCATGATCGGGTTCTAGCTCGATCAGCCTTTTTCCCACTGACTCTGCAAGATCAAATTTTCCATGGTTGATGCAGCCACTCAGCAGAGCTCCAAGCATTGAAGCTGTTGGTTCCATAGGTATTTGGTTTAAGAATCTGTAGGCTTCCTCTAACTGACCTGCTCGCGCCATAACATCAACCATACACGCGCAGTGCTCGCTCTTAGGCCTCATGCCCTGTTTATTAACACAATCAAGGAAATGCCAAGCCTTGTTGACTAATCCTCCATGAGCGCAAGCGCTTAACAAGCACAGATACGTGATCTCATCTGGGTCAATCCCGTTTTCTTGCATTTCAGAGAATAATTCGAGGCAATCGTTAAATAATCCATGAGTCGCAAGTCCTCCAATCGCAGCATTCCATAATAAAACATCAGTTCTGTACACTAAACCTCCACGGAACACTTGCAGAGACTCATCTATGGCTCCACATTTGGCATACATGTCCACGAGCGACGTGCGCAAAACCAGAGTTAATGGCAGATTGTGATCAACGACATAGCGATGCATCAGCCTCCCTTGGTCGAGCGCGCCCAAGCGAGCACAAGCAGACAGTACACTCACCATGGTCACCTCATTGGCCTTAACACCCCCACCTTGCAATTGCATTCTCTGGAAAACCGCCATAGCCTCCTTGTACTCGCCGGACTTGACATACCCATCTATCAGCGAGCTCCAAGACACAACATCCTTCTCCGGCATCAATTCAAACACCTTACAAGCCAAACCCATTTCCCCACACTTGGCATACCCACCCAACATAGCGTTCCAAGAAACCAAGCTTCTTGTAGGCATTTCATCGAACACCTTGCGCGCATAACCAACATCGCCGCAGGACGAGTATGCATGAATCAACGAATTAGCCACAAACCGATCCGATTGAAACCCAGATTTGGCGATCCGAGCATGGATGGAGAGACCCAGATGGAGATCCCTCAAACGAGCGGCGGATTTGGAGAGAAAAGTGAAGGTGAAGTTGTCAGGCGAGAGACCAAATCTAAGCATGTGAACAAAAACAGATATGGAATTGGTCGGATCGTCGCCGGCGGAGAAGCCTCTGACGACGGTGTTCCAGTGAAAGAGGGTCGGATTGGGGAGGTGGAGGAGAAAGCGATGAGAGTAGTGGGTGTCTCCGTGACGCGAAAGAGCAGAGAAAGAGATGATTTTGGAAGCGAAATGGGAGTGAAGAGGAGGAGAGAGTGTGGAGGTGAGTACGAGAATGGCGTGGATTTGCTTGAGCTGTGACATGGAAGTGCAGTGGTCGAGGAGTTGGGTCAACATTTCTAGTCTGTCATTGGCTTTTCTCAGCAACCCTCCTCCCGCCATTGTCGTCGTCGATGATTTTGCAGCTGGGTTCACAAAAATGATGTCAGCGTCTATTGAAGACACTTGTGTGCCTAATTTAATGGTGTAAAAACAGCAATGACTAAATGCGTTATGAATTCGCTCGGATGTTTTTACTTCGACGGAAACTCGGTGTCTCCGGTCTGATTGAATAGATGAAGAGGATTGATAAATCAATTTTGAATCTGTCTTGTTGTCATAGAGATATTAGGTCTCTGTCAAGAAATTGTTATTCTTATTTACACTCTTCTTAAAAAATAATTATTCTTATTTACTTAATTTTGTTTGTGCTCTCACGTGCCAATAATGTATGTTTAATGCTCCTCGTGCAAAATACCACATTGAGAAAACATGAATGTGTTTATATTTGAAATATCGAAAAGGTGCAAATAAAATGACAGATATCTCACATGATAAGCATGTGATGGATGGTTCCAATCACTTAGCTTACAGTATTACTAATTACAAAACGTGTCATATCCTAATGGTAAAATTAAATTTCAAAACAATTTTTTGCCAATTTCACTTATTATTATCAATAAAAAACATTCACACTTGGGAGGTACCATGTCACCAACATTAAACCTCAACATCTGTCACTCCGAGCAATTGAGAAAAAAATATATAGTAGAAAAAAATTGATGCAAAAATAATAGATTGACTTAATAGTTCTAAAGGGAATGTTTTATGTAACTTAATAGTTTGACACCTACTGAAAAAAGAAGAATAAAATACAATATATTGTGTTCATAAAATCAATGGCAATGATAGTGCCAAGCTGTCCATTCACAGCAGGGCTCTGGGTAAAATAGTACACCAGCAATGCAGTTTTGTCTTCCCCTTGAAGAGTTTCAAGTATATATCAATCATCCTCACTAGCTGTTCCCGGAAGTTGAGACCTCGGCGCTGCAAACAGGACAGACCTGCAGCGACAAAACAAAGTTTCAATATCGCAATTCCGGAGACAATTGAGTTAAAATTGTGAGAGGAGATGAGATTGTAACTTACCTTGTTTATTTGCAACCAATTGTTTATGCACTCGGAATGGTAAGAATGCTTGCAAGAGAGTAGTATCAATTTCTCACCTTCCTCATAGTCTAACCGGCAAATCACACACCTGCAAACAGCGGATGAGGATTTCAGTTCCTTCCCGAGCTAGAGTATCAGGGGATAAGATATATTGTGGGGAATGTGCTTACGAATCATTGCTACCATTCTGGTTGCTTCCTGCTTTGTAGTTTATTGAAGGCAAGGAGGAAATTGTATCAGTCGAGAGCCCTCTGCTCTCAGTACCGACTACTTCACCCAGTGCGATCAGCTCCTGAAATTAAGACTCGTATATTAAGCCGAAAAATCAAGTAGCAGCAACCAATAAATATATAATGAAGAATACCTCGTATGAAAGCTCATCTGGATCAATTTCCTCCCAAGCATCCTGGCCAATCCCAATAACACATGAGGAGCAATAATAAATAAGAAGAAGGAATTGAAAAATAAAAGGTCAATTATGCATTGCATACATGCATTAGCAGATTTTTTTAGTATTGAGCCAAAGGAAGCAAACAACAGGAAAAAAAAAATCCAATTTGATTTCAGCAAACATCCCAAGTTTAACCACTTGGGTTTCTGATTGCTAAGCATAAAAGGGAAACCAATGGTCTCTAGTTACTAGATGAAATGAAGAATTTAACAAGTTATCACATTCTTGAGAAAAAAGCACCACTTTTGCGCCTCCATATACAACAAAAATAATCACAGATACACCATGCTACATTGAAAGAGCCTCATCATTGGTAACAGAAGTCCACAGCCAAAACAGAAATTACATCATGACTAAGCAATGCATAACTTCACACCATGTCAGAACAAAACAGTAAAATGTTGAACACAAGAAGACGTCATTTTGCAAAATGACTAGTATTTGGTCACTGTTTTCTCAGACAACTTCCTAGTTTAAATATACATACTAGTTTCTAGTATAATATACACTTTTCCTTAGCTAAACACTCCCAAGTCCTAACAGTTTTGATGTCCATGAACCTGAGCTGTGAAAGGCATTGTCTTACGATAAATCATGTAAGCCATGTATCCCATGAGTTTCTCATAGCAAAAAAAACCACCTAAAATCCATCATTTAATGCAACCCAGTCTTGTTAAGCATTATACAGTTATACTCCTCATCAAGTACATCCTGGTGGTGGCAGACCCTCTTAATATGCCCAAGAGTTAACATCGAGTACAACATACTTTACACTATATTCTATCCAACTTTTTATTATCTTGAAACCTTTTGTAAAATATGTATTTAAGGCACATAGTTTGTTCCCCATAACAGCATATACAGAAATGGGGTGAGAACAAGATTCATCTCAACAATATGAAGAGGACTGTGCTTATAGTATTTTTGAAGCACCACGTTCAAGGTGGTGAGAAGGGCTCAAACTCAAATCATAATAGCTCCCGCGTATCTAAATCCATTCCTTTGAATTGGTCAATTGGTTGGGTAATCTCTATAAGCTCAATTTTCTAGTTTTCTAAAGCTAGATGAATAAGTAAGATGGCAAAAGAGCGTGTCATAATGTAAAAACCTTTAAACACAGAACTTATCTTTGACACAGTCATGCTAGTACCAACACCACCTTAATGAGTCTTAATATCATACACAAGCATCTACTAATCCACTATATTCTTTTGTACAATAGTCCAATACAAATACAGCCTTTAATACAATAAAAGCAAAGTAAATCAAGAGAAACATTTCAATGTGCGAGAAACTGCATCAAAATCCATACCTGAGAGTTATCACCGTGTTCTTCCTCAAAATCCTCAGAATCATCTGCAATGACACCGTGAATATATAAGCACCACTATCTGCATAGGACCAAACTTTCCTTCACAGAATAAATGCATATCAAAAGATGTTGTTAAGAGCACTCACGGCCATTAATCCCGGTAAGAGCCATCAACCTGGCAGCCATTTCTCTCTCTTCAGCATCCTGAAGGGCTCTCGCATAGGCCTCATCACTGGAGAAATCAGCTGCATCCAATTCGGCACTAGCATTGTGATCCCCTGCATCCTCATCATGAGCATGCACATCAAAGGCATCTTCATCGTCATCAGAACCATCTTCTTCATTCTCTTCATCTTCATCCGCCTCATCATCGTCATCGTCAGTATCTTCATCGTCATGATGAACATCAAACTCATCCTCATCGTCGTGATAGCTTCCAGTTTCCCAACTCCCATCGTCACTCCCTTCAACAGCAGAGCTCATTCTTAGCATCATGTAAGCACGTTCCTATTCATCCCACAGTAAATCCAAGTCAATGACTCTGAATACAAAGGTAACAAAACAACATAAACCCCAAACATCTGTTACTGCAACACTGAGGATACATTCAATTGAACCTCCCATACCCAAAACAGAAAATTAAAAAAAGAAACTTTTTTTTGTATTAGTATCCAAATTAAAAACACCCAAAAAGTTAAGTAATGCAATGCAATCATCAGAAAGACAAGTAAGCAAAAGGGCAACCAAATCAGCACTAAAATCCTCAGCCGAACCAACAAAAACCCTAAAAATCATAATAAAGAAAACGGAGATAAAGAGAATCAATAGAGCCAATAATCAAATCCAAAATCATAATAATGAGTAAAAAGAGAAGATAGCGGATAGGTCGAAGAAAGACCTGTTCTTGCAAGGTACGAGCGAGAGCGAGGTCGGCGTCGACCTGACTGAGATCGGAGAAGGGCGTTCGGGCGGAGGACTGACGGGGCTGAGCTGCGGAGGCTCCGGTGAGCTCCGATACCGGCTGATCGGCGACGGTAGGGTTCTCAGCATCATTGGGACGACGAGCCTCGCCGAGGTCAAGCTCTGGGTCTTGATTGCTCATCTTAGCAACTCCAGAACCTTGTTTCGCGTTGTTCTCCATGTGGACGATGAATTGGATTTGAAGATTTGGAAATTGAATTGAATTGAATCGTAGATTTAGGTTTCTGGCTCCAGAGATGAGAGGCCAAAAATCAAAAATATATTCTTTTCTTTTTCTGATACATCAAATAAAGTGGGTAAAGACAATGTGTGTGCAACAAACCAGGGAATAAATAAGTTTAATTCAACTTACATAAGTTTTTTAATGCTAAGGTAACCCGCGGTAATATTTCTAATATTTTATTATAGGGATAATTCTACATACACCTTAGGTTTCGCTTACATCTTCCGAAAAGTCCCACTTAACTCTACTTTTTTAATTTTTCTGAAAATTCTGTTAAGTTTTTTTGAAAATGACCCTATATCTAAAAAGTTTTCTAAAAATATTTTTTTAAAAAAAAGTTTTTGAAAAAAAATATTAAAATTGAAAAACGGGTTTTAAACATCGTTTTTTATTTATAAAATATATTTTTAAGATTTAAAAAAATTATTTTTATACTAAAATTAGTTTATTATTATTTATTTTATAAAAAAAGTTATGTTTTAAAAAAAGTTTAAAATTATTTTTAAATACAAGGGTATTTTCGTCATTTCTAAAAAATAACTGAATTTTCAAAAAAATTAACGGAGTGGGGTTAAATGAGACTTTTATGAACCTCAGGAACCTCATAATTAGCATTTATAATTCAGAAAATGTAAGTGAGACTTTGAGAAACCTAAGGTGATGTATGTGGAATTATCCCTTTATAATATGATTAAAAAGCTAGTTACATTCTAATTTTAATTAATGATTAATCTAAAAAATTGCAGTTAAGTTAAAAAAGCTTCTCACTTAAATATGTCTAGTTGTACAAGTTTGATTAGTGATGTTTGGTTTTGTGTCAAGTTGAGAAATGAGTTTAAGTGTCAGTTAATTTTCAGTGTAAAATGATAAAAATGTATGTCATTATCATTCAAATTTTCAATAACATGTCATTTAAAACTTTTCATTTTCTCTCCCCAATCCTCCTCATCGAACATCTCCATCTCCTACTACTCTTCTCTCTCCTTCTTCTTCACCAGTCTCTTTGTGCCCTCTATCAACCACCCCCGTTCCAACGAGTTTCCGGCGAGACTCGCGTGGAACCTGTACTGATTTTGGATGCCCTTAAAAGGGATAACTTTAATTGGGCTAAAAGTCAGCCTAAAATAATTGGAATAACGGTATTTATTCGTGATTTGTTTTATAGGATTATGGGCTTCGAGCTGGGCGATCAGATTGGGCACACGTGGGCGCGACAGTGTGTTGAGCTTCCCTGTGGGTGACAGAGGTTCATCGGTTATGTGTTGAAAGTGATAGCCTCGATTGGTTAGCTGGTAGTGGCGAGCCAAAATCAAGTCGTTCACCCTTGGAGGAGGAAGGAATCGTCATAACGAACTTGGGGTGAAAGTTCGTTAGTCGCGTTTCACCCCGTTTTTAAACAGACTTGTCTGGGAAGTGACATCCTCCCTCGCTTGAACCTTTGACGTCCTCGCCAAGGGTCGCCATGGTATTTTTGGATGAATTCTGGTAGGATGGTGAAGGCCTTTTCCCATGTTACCTCGGCGTCGGGCAGATCTTTCCACCTCACCAAATACTCTTGGTGGGTTGTAGCCCATCTCTTAGACAGTTCCCTCAGCAAGGATATCTTCGATCTTGCCTCTCGGGAGAGGGGTGCCCATGTTAGGGTGACAGTCCTCATGTTGGTGCCCATAGTCGCCTTGGTTGTTGACGGGATGGTGGTTGTCGATTGCGTTGGCAGTGGGGTTAACGACGCGATGTTGGCCTTCTACGAGGGCACCTTGGTCATTTTTATAGCGAGGCGTCTGGGAATTGGTTGTTCACTCAAAAGGAGGGAGTTGTCAGTCCCTTTAGACGTTCCCCAGACGATCTTGGCATAAGAGGCTAGACCGGACGCTTCGGGGATGGAAGATTTTGTGCCCTTCAGATAGGGACGACCCAACTTCTGTAACCCCACAGCCTCTACCTCAGTTGGCTGGTGGAGAAATTTCGTGACAATCTTATAATAAATAGCTAGCACAACACCCCAAATAATTATGACCACTAAGCCAATCCTCTCAATCCTCTTCACGGGTCGAAAGCCCCAATCCATCTAGTCTCCTAATGGGCCCTAAGGAGTATCGCGAAAACATATTGTAACTTAAGAAAATCGAGACCTCCTAGTTCAATATGCTTAAACGAGTCTGCTCATCGACGCTAGAGGATGCATGATCACTCCCAATACCAAGCCTTCATCATCCAGAGAACAAGACTCGCTAATGTTTTTCCCTCCACCAAGCCACCGTGACCGGTGATCTCCTTCCTGTTGTCGAGGACAAAACACATCTCCTCTGTTAGAGACGCAGTGTCGCCCAGCCTCCGATTCAACCGCTTGTCTCCTCTGCAACCATAACCCATCCTCAGATCCCCCTGCACACCGGTTTCCTCCGTGAGATCCGCCACCCTCCCTCTCTTTCCTGTTCGTGGCCGAGCCCCAGCTCCCGACCTCCTACCCTCCTGTCTCTGTCGCCTATACCCACAGACCCTTTTGTCGATCTCCGTTCCTCTCCCCCCGCAGACCTTCGTCGCGAAAAATGCAGGCAATCGACGCCGCGTACCTCATCAATGCGGATGAGCGATCATTTTTTAGTTCTAAATAAACTAAATAAGTTTGCTTTTGATATTCATTTTAAATTGTAAATCCTATTTATAGGTTAAATTAAGCATATAAAATTTATTCTCATACGAATTATACAATTTTATTCCATATATATTTTTTAAATTAGGGATAATTCATGTTCACTACGGTGAACTATGCACTTTTTCATGTCACTACGGTGAGCTATTTTAAGAGTCAGTTCAATACGGGAACTATTTTTAAGTGTCACTGTTTCTAGCAGAGTTAATTTTGATATGAAATGTCCATATTGCCCTTGTGTTAGAATTTTGAAATAAATCTAAAAAATTATTTTTTTATGAAATAAATAATTAAAAAAACAGATTTCAATATTATTACTTTTTTTTATAAAAAAAATTTCGAAAAAAACATTCAAAATAAAAAAAACGAATTTGAACAACGTTTTTTATTTTTAATATTTTTTAAAAAATTAAATAATAAGTTTTTATTATTTATTCCAAAAAAAATAGTTTTTTCATAAAAAGTTAAAAAATAGTTTTTTTTATATTTTTTTAAATACATGGGTATTTTCGACAGTTAATAAAATTTGAAAGTTCAACAATATATTTTCCATCTGTTTTAACGACGTTAGGGTAAAATGACACATAAAAATAGTTTCCCGTATTGAACTGACTCTTAAAATAGTTCACCGTAATGACATGAAAATGTATCATAGTTCACCGTAGTGAACATGAATTAACCCTTTAAATTATAAACACACTTTAGAATAATTAAAAAAACACACTTTAGAAAAAAAACTTATACAACCCGATCAAAACTTTAAGTTTACATAAATAATAAAAATGGTAAAATGAATCATGTTTTAAAAAATCATTGGTTCGATTTTTTCCAGCTTAATCATAAAACTAATTTTTAAGAACTAAATTCAAACCACAATTTATTGATTCTCCTAAAACTAGATACAAAATCGAATCATTATCCATCGTTCTCAACTTTTCAAATACAGTTTGACTTGATTTTCGTTTTTCATATAGGTTTCAGGTAGGCTATTCGCTTTTTGGTTTTGTTTTGAACGAACCAATTAATTTGGTTTGAAAAAATAAAAATCGAAACCAAACTGACATAATTTGGTTTGGTTTGATTTTGACACATGTCGAGTTTTGGTTGGGTTTGATTTGTTATGAATCAAATTTATGGTTCTCACATTTTTGGCTGATTTTGACTTATTAATTGATTTATTTTTTTTCTTGCCCAATACTTTTAGTCCAAATTCATAAGGATCAATGACTTAAAATGAGTCATGTATTCAAATCGATTGATTTTTTATCGGTTCTTTCTTTATAAACTGGAACCGAACTAATGGGGGTTTTGGTTCAATTCGGCTTTGAACTAAATCAATTCAGTTCCGTTTGATTCGGTTATTTTTTGGCTCAGCTCGGCTATTTCTAAAAATCCTCGACTTGTCCGATTAGTCTTCAATTAATTCCCGACTAATCTCCGACCAATCATCTGTTAATTTTTTTTATTAATCCTTGAATCTGATTTATTTTCTAATTATTCCCAGGCTAATATTTTATTAGTCCCTAAAAGTTAAAGACACTCTCCAACCGACTAGCGCCTAGTATTCTTTTAGAACATAACACAAACAAAAACCCAACAAATCCTATATTTCGTATCCAAAAGACCCAAATCACAAACCCATCATACAAATGGGCCAACCAGAAAAGCCCATTATATTTTTTCTCACAATGGAACTGACCGAGACAAAACCTCCTTCCCCAACCTCTCAACCTTTCGTCCATGGCGTTGCCAACGATTAAAAATTGCAACTCTATGCTGATAAATTTATACAAGCACAGACCCTGGTTCAGTAGCTCCTCTCCGCACCCAGACCACACCATCATCGCCCACAATCTCATCTCCATTTTCACCAAACACCAACACCCAGATAACCATCCACAGCTCGAAGCTCTCGCTCCGAAACTCACTCCCCAGATCGTCGAATCCGTATTGGGAGGTCTCCGTAGTTGGAGAACAGCTTGCGATTTCTTCGCTTGGGCCTCGGATCAGCACCGCCATGGCTACGCCCACAATTGCTACACCTACAACGCCCTCGCGACTGTCCTGTCAGGTGCTCGACGAAATGCTCAGCTGAGACTCTTGGCCTCCGACCTCGTCGATTCTCGCTGCTCCATGTCTCCGGGCGCTCTGGGTTTCTTCATCAGGTGTTTGGGGGTTGTGGGTCTGTGTCGAGATGCTAATTTGTTGTTTGATCGGGTCAGATCGGAGGGTCTGTGTGTTCCCAACAGCTATGCCTATAACTGCTTGTTGGAGGCGCTTTCCAAGTGTTCTGGGTCTGTTCATATGGTGGAAATGAGATTGAGTGAGATGAGGGAATTTGGGTTCGAATTCGATAAGTACACTCTCACTCCATTGTTGAGTGTGTATTGCTCCGAGGGGCAATTTGAGAGAGCCATGGGTGTGTTCAGTGAGATGTGTGGGAGAGGTTGGGTTGATTCACATGTTTTATCAATCTTGGTTGTTTCTCTCAGCAAACGTGGTGAGGTTGATGGGGCAATGGAGTTGATTCAGAGAGTGGAGGGAGAGTTTGGTATTTGCTTGAATGAGAAGACTTTTTGTGCTTTGATTCATGGGTTTGTGAAGGAGCACAGAGTGGACATGGCCCTGCAATTGTTACACAAAATGGAGGAGTCTGGTATCAACCCTCATGTTTCGGTTTTTGATGTGATTGTTTCAGAACTGTGTAGGAATCGTGAGTTTGAGAAGGTGCTGAGTTTGTACCTGGAAATGAAGCGGCTCGGGGTCTGGCCTGATGTTGGAGTGTTCTCCAAGCTTGTGTCTTCTTTCCCCGAAGAAGTTCTGCTTTTCGAGTTTCCACAAGGTATGGATGCTAAAGATTTGGTTTTGCTTTACAATTCTGTTTTAGGAAGTCTCGTTGATGATGGTTTAGTAGATAGAGGTTATAGTTTATTGCGAGCGATGATTGGGGATGGTGATGTAGAGAAAGCCAATCTCATTAAAGAAATGGTTCATCCTGATACCGATTCTTTTAGGATTGTTATCAACGGTCTGCTCAAAACCAATAAACTGGATACAGCCCTATGCCTCTTCGAAGACATGGTCCGAATTGGCTGTGAGCCAAATGTGTTACTATATAACAACTTGATTGATGGTCTGTGCAGTGTTAATAGAGTGCAAGAAAGTTGTGAGCTTTTGAGAAAGATGAAGGAGTCGGGATTTGAACCGACTCAGTTCACACACAACGCTATATTTGGATGCTTGTGTAGAGAAAGGGATGTTGCGTCAGCCCTTGGTTTGGTGAAGGCTATGCGTGTTTATGGACACCAACCATGGATAAAACACACTATCTTGCTCGTAAAGGAGTTGTCCAGCCATGGAAAGGCGGTGGAAGCTTGTGAATTTCTCGATGGCATGGTTCGAGAAGGTTTCCTCCCTGACTTGATCACCTATTCTGCTGCTGTAAATGGGTTGGTCAAGATTCGGAAAATAGACCAAGCTTTGGAGCTATTCAATGATATTTGCGCTCGAGGGTATTGTCCTGATGTGATTGCTTATAATGTATTGATTAATGGGTTGTGCAAGGCCAAGAGAGCCTCAGAAGCAGAGGGTCTTCTGAACCAGATGGTGGCCAAGGGGCTTGTTCCCTCGGTTTCTACCTACAACTCGATGATCGATTGTTGCTGCAAAAATGGTGAAATTGACCGTGCTTTGACTTGTCTCTCCACGATGTCTGGCAAACAGAGGGAACCTAATGTGATTAGTTACACAGCTTTAATTGACGGGTTGTGCAGTTCGGGGAGACCAGATGACGCTCTTTCGCTGTGGAGTGAAATGGGTGAAAAAGGGTGTGCTCCGAATCGAATCACCTATATGGCCCTTGTTTATGGTCTGTGCAAGTGTGATAGGCCAGACACCGGTCTTGTTTATTTCCGCGAGATGGAAGAGAAGAACATGGAACCTGAAACTTACGTCTATGTGGCGCTGATTGCTTCCTTTATATCACATCTTAAACAGCCGCTGGCGTTGGAGATTCTGAAAGAGATGGCTGACAAAGGGAAGTTTCCAAATCCACCGGACAAACACTATGCAACTGTTAAAGACGTGATACATAAATTGTTGGAAGATGAGAGGACTTCATTGGATGTTAAAGAACTTATTACAGAAGGAAGCATTCCGTCAAGCGAACATGAGACCCTTCTCTAACCAGAAGGAACCAAGACTCGTAAATTAGGGTAATCGGTTGTTTTCGTTTCCTAGAACAAATACACCAACCTCATTACTCTTTGTTATCATTCTTCTGCTGCTATGATCTCAGCAAAGGAAAATTCATTCATTGGTTAGCAAATTAGTAGATTTATCTGGTACTATGAAAAGCTAATTTATCTAATCATACACAACTCTGAAATTCAGAATGTAGTTACATGACTATGGGTTTTGCTGATGATGGTTAATTTACTTGCCATTTTTTCCAGCATTAGTGGTTTTAAGCCAAAAAAAATAGTTCATCGCTGTGACCGCATATGTTAGATTGTAGATTCTTACAGGGCTCATGAACGAATGGGTTGGCATATTTTTCTGGAGGATCCTTGTCCAAAATCGAAGCTGATTTATCGTTGGCTGTGTTCTTCACCTTCAACCTATTGCTCATCTTTTCCTGGAAAAGTTTTGGTACATGAAGACATAACTTATAAGGAGTCCCAGTGAAGGAAGAGATGAACAAAGCGACCAAGGCACACGATTTGGGCGGAATGGTTGTGCCAAAGACTGCCCAAGTTTGTGCTGTATGTGTAGTTCCTATGAAATGAAAGCAAATGAACGGTGTTTCATCATTGCCAGGTGATGAATGAGTCAGTTTGTCACTGTGTTTTGTTATAAATAGATATTGCAGGAGACTTGAACCCAAGTATACAAGGACTCAAGCTCACGAGCTTAATCAGTTGGTCAAGCTCACGAGCTTAATCAGTTGGTCAAGTAAACATTGGTTAGTTTTACTGTATATGTTGTGCATAAGAGAGCTCCAAATTAGTAATGTATAAGATAGATGGAAGAAAAAATGTCACTGAGTACACATAGAATTAAGTGATTAGCACATAACTATACCTTAATACTTTTTCACTTGAGGGATACTCCTGTGGCAACATTTTCACTCTTACTGATTTAATTAGTTTTAAACTTTATTAAAGAAAATTATTTTATCAAAACACTAAAATACGCCTTAAAGAGAAATAATTTTTTATAATTTGATTGAAAATATTAAAATGTCCTTAAATATTCTTTTAATATTCAAAACACACCATTTGACTCTCCTCTCTCTCCTCCATCTTTCTCTTACTTTTTTTCTCCCATTTTCATTTTCATCTATATTAATTCACATGACAAAATATATAAGTTTGGGAATTTTTGGGTCGAAAATCATTGTGTTAGTTTAATGTAAGAAGCACTTGGATATGCTAGGGTCGAACAAAGTATCGTGTGGCAAGCACATATTAGATTTATATTAGTGTTTACTTTTCCTTAATATATTGAAGGGATAACATCATGTTACGAATATTCACAGTTCTTATTACAAATCGTTTCGTTGTCTTATTACGTACCTGAAGTTTCTTATTACAAATTGTTTAGTTGTCTTATTACATACCTGAATTTTCCAATCATTATTTGAAAAGACTGTTTGTTTCAGTTGTCTTATTATGGACACGAAATTTCCAATTCCTACCAAAATGAAATGTGGTCAAACATAAATGTAGTCATGTGTTTTTCTAAAAGAAAGGGCAAGTATGTGTTTGTGGTCAATTCACAATTGTATGTACAATTAGCCCTAAATAGGTGGGGTGATGTCACCACCACCTTTTGGAGGTTGTAAACCAAATTTGCCATAATTTGAGCACGTCAATGATTAAAATTCATAACATAATATAATGTAATTAAAAATTCAATGTACTATCTAGCAAGTGACAAGTTAGAGTACTACTATGAAATTACTCCTATATTAGACAAATCATAAACCTCCCATATCAAAGCCAGCTCCAAGTCAATAGTCATAATCGTGTTGTGATAAGACTCAAAAGGTGATTTTTGACAGTGAAGTTAGAAACAGACATGTTAGTAAACTCAAGATCAAAGGGTTACTGCGGTTACAGCTTCTCTCAAACACTTGTTTTGTCCAAACCAAAAACAAAAGGCTATAACTTATTCAATACAAATTCATTAGGAATTCAAGAACAAAAATGGCATTTGTAACAGATTATGCAGTTTCAGGACCCATAACAAATGAGAGAAGAAAAAGAAAGATTTCAGGCAAGATATTAATATTCCCAGAAAACCAACCAAATGGTCTGTCTCCTTGTTCAAGGAAACCTAACATAAAGAAAATAGTAGTGATCAGTTCAGTGACAGTCTATTCTGGTTTACCTCACTTCGTGATTGTTACTTGCTTTGTTGCTGCAACGGGTGGTCTGATCTTTTTCCTATCACACCGGTATCTTGGGTAAAACACTCATTTCGATTTCTACATTAGTTCCTGTCCAGACTCTTGTGATTGTAAATGTTAATGTAGCTTGAGTTACTTCCATGGAGTCATTGAAGGAATTCTTCCCATCTGTGTACACAAACATGCATGAGTACATACGATCTAACAACACCTACTGCACATTCGACAGCAAGCTACTGCAGTTGTTTACCTCTTCCCTCTATATTGCAGTACTTTTGGCCTCAACCCGTGCTTCTTAGGCAACAAGAGTCCTTTGATCGCAAAGAGTCTCAGTTTAAACTTTCATTCACCCTGTGATCAGATCAGCAGGACAAGCCATCAACGTTTCCATCACCGCTCAAGCTTTCCCCACTATGCTTTGCCACTTGAAGTTTGCCTTATTCTTCTTCTTTGCCATCTGGGAATGGTATAATGAATATTTTCATCTACCTGTTCTTTCCTGAAACCAACTTGGAAGGAGCACTGGTTCTGGGAGAAGTACATACCGGACGATGTTGTTGGCGTTCAAATGTCAGATAAATCCTACGACGCCTAAAAGCAACGGGAAAAATAGGTGACTTACCTGCATCAGAATGAGTCATGGCTACCATTGAGAAGAGAGTGGTTTAAACTTTGAACATTGTATCTGAAAATTGAGAGGGAAAATTGAAATAAGCAAAATGGAAGAATCTTACTTAGTTCTCGGCTGGTAGAAGGCCACTTCAGTTTCTTCAAATGTAATGAACATCTTTTTTACTGACATGTAGTACTCTACTACTCTTTCATGCTGACAATTTGGTTAATAAGATCAAACACACTCACAGTCACAGCAAAGCAGACATAATATGCCCATGAAGATGAAACGGTATGTGTAGGGTGAAAAGCCACTCTTTTCATTTATTCAGTTTTCCATATTCAGCCCAGTTGTACAACAAAATGGAATCATAAGATTACAGGACATTGTGTAAGAAGAATAACAAACCAATTCCCGAATTTCGAACATGGCACTCACACTGCACAGTGATTTTCTTTGGTCGGATACATCAAACAAATATGGAACGTGACTGACTGACTGACCAATCATGCAACTGATATTGAGTTCAAAAGAGCATCAACATACACTTTTAACTTCGCTTTTGTAATTGCACCTTCCCTCCTACTTTCTGGAACTTCCTGCCCGTTCTTGAACAGGATAAGAGTTGGCAACCCGTAGACCTTGAATTCTTCAATTAGTTTTGGGTTCTTATCATGATCAATCTTCACAACCAGTAATTTGTCGCTGTATTCCTACAGAAAAAGAATAATAACAAGAATGACGGCGCTTCAACAACAATACGTGCTACCTTGTACTAACATGTAATAATTGTAAAAAGAGTAACTTCATTTCAACAGTAAACGAGTCATCTGTGCCATTTAGGTGGTAAAAAAACAAATAGAAGCATACTGTATTTAGTTTCAATTTTCACATCAGCTCATTAATTAACTTTCCAGGTTTGAGTACACATTCCACTTGTGGTAAAGGAGCCCATTTCACTTACAAGCTCAAAACTCACTTTCCAGTACAAAGTATTGTTTCAATCACATTCTACACAATTCAATCTGGTTCTATTTCTTCCATGTATAGATTTTTTGCAATCAAAATTCCCAAGAATTTCAATCTCCAAAATCTCACTTCTAACATCTTAAATTCTCCATAGAGATTTCACTCAGTGAATTCGAATTCAAATTCAATTTAAATTCCATGTTTAAAATTCTTCCAAGTCCAATCCACCATAACTCAAATTCATATTATATGCACAGTTAATTTCCTAATCAAAGTCACACTAACAATAATGAGCCATGAATTGAATCTCAACAACTACATGCAATTGTGATGAACCATTTGGATAGGTGTAGAAACGTCAATCGGCATCGATACCTGAGCAATGGCCTCCATGGCAGGAGAGATCAAGCGACACGGACCGCACCAATTGGCGACGAACTCGACGAGAACAGGAAGGTCCGACTTCAATACGGTGTCGGAGAACTGAGACTCGTCAATCTGAGTGATTCCGCCGCCGGCGGCGGAGGCAGCGACGGAGGTCGCCGGAAGCTTGGGGGAATCGGGAGAGGCCACGAGGCGTAGCTTGTTTGGAGCCGCCGGAGACCTGAAGAGAAGCGGTTTGGTCCTGCCGCCGTGTAGCGAACAAGCAATCGGAGCTGAGGGGGCGGAATTGGCCATTGACCGAGCCATCGGAGGTCCGCTCAAGAGCAATGTGGAGTTGGAGAGCATTGCGTCCATTGTCTTCTCTGTGAAGCCAATCCTCTTCTTGTGGAGAAGAAGAGAGCCCACGTTAAATTAAGCCCATTTACTATGCTTCTTTTATCATTCTCTTTATTTTATTTTATTTTTGTGGATGGATTGCAATATTCCTCCTTTTTTTTCTTCTCATCTTTGGACTACTTGATAAAATTAAATTTGAATTGAATTGCTTGACCAATGATATATACACTTCATTGAATAAAGAGAAAACTACACGTGACCACACCAAATTATGACCATTTAGTCACCTCAAATATAAAAGTGTACACCTAATTACGTCCAGAGATTCAAAATTGATAATCAGCTAAAAGTTAAATTTTGGAGTAAAATGGCGAAAATACCTTTATTCTAATTTCAAATTTTCAAAACATGTCATTCTCATATTTTCTCATCTCCCCTCCTCTGTTTCTTCGCCAGTCTAGTCTTCGATCCTCCGGCCGGCCTCTCCCTCCTCGTTGATGGCCAAAGGCTCGCCAGACCAAGAAATAGAGGAGGGGAGAGAAGAAAATAGGAGAATGTAAGGATGGCATAAAAATTCGAATCCGACGGGGATCCAGAGGACCCAGTCCATTCGGGTTCGGATCGGGGCAACAGTTTCGGGGATCGGGGCGGATAACGGGGCAAGATTTCAGAGATTTAGTCGGGTCCGGATCGGGGTCGAATTGAACAATCCCCGCCCCGCCCCGATCCGAACCAATATATTTATAATTGAAAGTGTTTATTGATTGATTACAATATGGTACAAAGTCCTATATTGGTGTGTGAAGGAGTAAAAGGAGAAGAGAATAAAGACAAAATAGAGAGGAAGTTGGAGTCAAGCATAAGACAAAAGAAGAGAGAAATAGATTTTGAAGAAAAGGTTAAACAAAAATTTTAGATGAAGAAGACATGGATGTCTGCGGTAGATTTGCGGACAAAAAAAAGGTAGAAAACAATTGTCTCGCCCACCCGTTAAATCATGATTAACGAGTGGGCAAAGCCACACGCAACGAAGAAAATGTAACCAACAATTAACTCAAACCTCTGATACCATGAAAGTGTTTATTAATTGAATAATTGATTAATTACAATAATAATTTATAAATAATTATATTTTCTTTGATATTGTAAATAGAAAATATGTATACAAAATACGAAGAGTCAAAAAACATGTTTGGGGAAACTAAAACATTGCTGTGTTAGGGTTCTGTAGTTCATCACTTAATCCTCTCTATTGAGTCAAGCACTCAAGCTCAATCACTTGCCTGCGGAGTCGCCAGAGTGTGGACTACTATGTCGTCTGATTTTTCACGGTTCATCTCAATTTATCACGGTTCGTTCGTTTGATTGTTTTTCTTTCATTGATCGTTTCTCAGTATTATGTTTCATTCTTTTTTATTCTTGCATAAGTTATTTGCATCAGTTATTTGTATTACATGGCGTCGTCTGATTACATGCGAGAATGCAACTTTGATTTGGAATATATAGTTATTTGCATCAGTTATATATATATATGAAATTTTTGGCTCTTTGGATCAAGCACGTGTAAGATAATTTCTATCAAAAAATTTCAGTTGTAAATACTGGTTGTCTTTTTGTGCATTATTTCATGAATGGGTTTGCTTATAGGTGATGCTAGTTAATTTGGGACCAGATCAGAAATAATCATGGACTAAGTGTACTTTTTTGTTCTCTTGATGTAAACTAGAAGCCATAAGTTATGGATTTGGTTCAAACATAATATATTGATTTCTTTTTATTGTTATTATTTCATAATGCTAGTTGTTGTAGGGATCTTCACATTCTTTATGTTCATTGCCATTATATGAAATTTGAGTCAGTTGCTAATTCCTTCTAATTTAAAGTTGTGGGGTCTGGTGAATTCAGTTTTTTTATTTACTGTGAGGTGTTACGTTATTGTTTACTATTTTGCAAAATTTTAAGCGCATATTATAGATTTACTATTATGTACCAACTATTCCTTGAGATAGATGATTGACTCCTTTAAGTTCAAGCTTATTAGATGTGGTGACTATGCACTGTAAAAACACTAGGTCTGAAAACAAACCATTTCTCTTGGCATATTTACAAAAATGTTTTGACAAGATTTATTATCTTTTTTCTTCCTGGTGTACAGTATTGACAAGATTTAAATGCATTGCAGAATATGGACAATCAAGATAATCAACCGGATATGTCTAATGCACCTATGGGCAGCAGTGAAGAAATTGGCAAAGAAAATGTTTTACCTGTTGAGAGCGATGATACACTGGTATCTGTCGGTGACAAGAGAAAAAGGTCTGTGGTTCGGAATCACTTTAAAAAGGTGATCATAAAAGGAAAAATTCTACACGAGTATCCTCTTTCAATGGTTGAACATAAAGGATTTCGAAAGTACATGTTAAATCTCCAACTGTTATTTTAGATTCATTGTCGAACCACGATAAAAAATGATATCAAGAACACCTATAAGCATGAGAAAGAGAACACCTTAAATTTGTTGGGGACAAATGAAGGTAGAATTGCAATGACTACCGATATGTGGACATCGACCAATCAGAGAAAGGGATTCATGGCAATCACGGCACATTTTGTTGACAATCATTGGAGGATGCAAAGTAGAATTATGAGGTATTGAATTTTTTATTTATTTACTTGCTATATCACGCTTATTTCATTTTTTATTTAAGATTTGTATCATGTTTTAGTTTCTTACTTGTGGATTTGGTGTGATTACATTAGGTTTGTTTATGTGCCATGTCCACATACTGCAGACGTTCTCTCCACTGCTATGTTTGAGTGCATGCTGGATTGGAACATGGATAGAAAATTATCCACTATTACCGTAGATAATTGCACAACCAATGATGCCATCATTAAGAATTTATTGGAAAAAAATTCCAGCTAGTTCTCTTTTATTAGATGGGAAACTACTGCATATGAGGTGTTGTGCGCATATTTTGAATTTGATTGTGTAGGATGGGTTGTCTATTATCAGTCAGGGCATTGAGAAGGTTAGAGATAGTGTCGCCTTCTGGACTTCGAGTCCCAAAAGAGTGCAAAAATTTGAGGAGTATGTCCGTCAATTGAATATTCCAAGCACTAAAAAATTGTGTCTTGATTGTAAGACACGTTGGAACTCTACATATATAATGTTGCAAGTGGCATTGATATACAAGGATGTATTTATGCGGTTGGAAATCCGAGAGGAGTTATTCAAGTGTTGCCCAACATACAAGGATTGGGATGTGGCTGAAGAGGTGTGTAAGAAGCTAAAGGTGTTTTATGTTGTGACTGAAAAGTTTTCAGGTAACAAGTATCCTACTGCAAACATTTTCTTCCCTGAAATTTGTGAAGTTCGGTTATCATTGTTTTCATGGAAATCTTCTCCATCTGAAATGATAAGGTCCATGGCGTCTAAGATGTTGGATAAATTTGAAAAGTATTGGACTAACACTCATGGTATTTTGAGTGTTGCGGCAATTTTGGATCCTAGATTGAAGATGAAAATTATGGGGTACATGTTTCCTAAATTATATGGAACTGGATATGCGTTAGAGATTGCGAAAGTTAAACAACTTTGTTCATCCTTAGTTGATGAGTACAAATTTAAAGATTCAGCAAATCAAAAGCAGGGTGAGATGCAAAGTTCTGATGAAGCCTCTTCTTCCCATATGTCAAATCCTGACACTTTAGAGTTTTCCATTGGTACAATGTCCGGATTTGATTCATTTGTTAGTGAATCAATCGATATGTCGACGAAGTCTAAACTAGAGCATTACTTGGAAGAGAAAGTCATACCGCGAAGTGGTGATTTTGATATTTTGCTTTGGTGGAAAACAAATGGGTTCAAGTGGCCAAACTTACAAAAAATAGCTAAAGATATCTTAGCTATACCAATTTCAACAGTAGCTTCCGAGTCTGCATTTAGTACTGGCGGTAGATGGGTAAGTCCACATCGTAATAGACTTCATCCAGACACTTTAGAGGCGTTTATGTGTGCTCAAAATTGACTATTGAAAGAAATGCAAGGTACATCAACTATTTTATGTCATATAATTATTTTAAATTACTACGATAATGTTATGTGCTTTTTTTTTTCTCACGTGTGTAGAAACTTGTTCTTAGGAGATGGATGCCTATTGTCAAACAATCGATAATGATCAAGATGATGATGTGGTATATCACTAACAAATTATATTCATTCAATTAAATTTTATATTTGTGTTTATATTGAAATTTATTATTTTTGTTTCAGGAAAGTCACGCTTATAATGGAAGCTATTTGAGTTCAGAATACAATTAAAATTTTGCTATTGGTATGATTTTCTTGTTATCAACACATAATCGAATAACTGATTATTCAAGTAGTAATTTACCCTCTCTAATAATTTATTTTATCAATTTGGCTATTGTTGTTTACATGCTTATAAATGTTTGTTTTATTTTATA